>CAMOHE010048973.1:39117-113251 GCA_946598075.1 Artocarpus hirsutus | reverse complement strand
AATGTGATAAATGTTGTCACATTTAACTGAGTATTAGTTAATTAATTAATTGATTAATTCTTAAATAAATGTGATTTATTTTTGAATTTAGATACATATATATATATATATATAGTTTTGAACCAAATCTTTATATATATATATATATATAAGATTTTATAATATATTAATATATATATATATATTAATATAAACAAACGAAAAGTTCGTTTACATTTTACTTTATATATATATTATATATATATATATATATAAACAAATGGTTGATGATTCGTTTAAAAAAAAAAGAAAGAAAGAAAAGGAAACGTAAAAGGTAACGTTTACTTTTTTTACTTATATATATATATATATATATATATATGTGTGTGTGTGTGAGATACGAATCACTTTGTGATTTGAGAAAGAAAGAAAAAAAAAAAAGAGGTAGGGGAAAGTAAAAAGGTTACAATCATGTAAAATATATACTTTTTTTATATATGTGATATGGTGGTTATTTTAAATTGAAAATCAATTGAAAAAGTGACTAATGGCTCAGATATAAAAAGGGAGAGATAACAGTTATCTAAAGAGTTTTTTTTATTTACGTAGCTTTTGCAAAATATTCAAAGAGAAAAAACTGAGAGTTCTTCTCCGAAAAAAAAGTCTGTTATCTTATGTGTTGAGTACATAGCAAATTTAGATAAGTGTGAGGACAATTCATTCTTGCAGTTTGACGCACACTCGTCTTTTCATCGATGTGGAGGCCTAGATTGGAAGATCGTAGTGTCAAAGAGGAAAGCTAAGATACCTTGAAAGTCTTTAAAAGGTTAGTAAAATTCCTAAAGCTTTCTATTAGTAATTGAAATTATATATCTATTTCCGATTAACAAAATTTTTAGAAAATTTTTGTTTGTCAACGATCCGATCCTTCCGTTGCGTTTCATATTTTAATTCCAACACTTGAGGCCTCCGGCGAGACTTGGTTTGGCAAGGTCAGGAGGAAAAGTGTCGTTCAATGCTGGAGATTTGAGATCTTCTCACTCAAAAGTTGATGCCAATACGAGATATCGCCAGCAAGATTCCACAGGAAATCAGAAACGCTACTGGGTTCTCGTGGAGCTGAAATACTGCTTTGAGCCGTTATCAATTGCTTCTTAGCTTTTGTAAAGATCAAGTAGCGATTATGTTCTTCTTTTTTTTTTCATTTTTTTGTTGAACAAATTGACGACGGGAACAAAATTTGATTGAAGCTTTCCTCTGTAGCGGTTGGACTAACATTTCAATCTCAATTTTTTGTTCTTATTTTGGTTGTAAATCAGTTTTCTTAATTTGTGTTTATATTAATTGTATTTGGATTGAGGAAAGCAACGTAGGGAAGTATTATGTAGCCAAGAACATAACCTTGTAAATTCTCAAACTAATGTATCATGTAATTGAATCTTACCTCTATTTACAAATGTTCATGCCTAGAAAATAATCTTCTTGAATTTTATTCTACTGGATTAGTTTTTCTTTTACTTAGTAATTCGCCAAGAAACTATGTTTTTTTTTTTGAAAGGAGCTATTCTATTAAACTATTCAAAATAATTGGGTGAAATATATATATATTTTTTGGGTGATTGAATTCATTTACTTATGCACAAGGGTGAAAGCATTAGTGTGTCTCTCATTGTAATTAAAGATCTAGGTTTTGTCTCTCATGTGCCCATGCCTTTACTAGTGTTAAACCTATACCATCATATTTATCAAAAAATTGATATTGCTTCAAGCCCAACACTTCAAACGTTCTAAGCCATCGAGTTGGCAAGACAACATAAAACACCAAATACATCACAGCACAACAACCAAGTAAATGACGATAAAGGTTTTTACAAACATTTTATTCACTCCATGCCAAGCGATCAATATGACAATTACCAGCAGTATGAGTGCTCCTCAAACTTTCAACTCAACAACAACGATCTTAGTCAAACATATCGGTTGTCCTATTAGCACCATCAATTTATAACATACCATCGACCAAAAAAAATGTTCTTTTCTACGTCCTTTGAAGAATTTAAATATTCCATTTCATGTATTACGATTGCATCTTAATAATTAGTTACAACATTATTATTCAATAAATCCAAACACTTAAAAAAGGCACGAGTTTTAAAATTATTAATCTATAACTTATATATACGATCGATGAAAGTCATATACAACTAAACAGAGTGTCATGTTAAACTACTATAAAGTTATGTTGTTATTCCTAAAAAATTATTTGTATGTGTTGAAGGAAAATAGTGCTTAATAAATGAATAGATAACTTCGACCTTAATAAGTCAACTCCTCCTGTTCACATGTGATGACTGGGTGCACCACAATTACTACCAAAAAGATAAAAGGTAAATGATGTCACCGAAGACACTTTTAGCTTAACCACATAATTATGGTGTCAAAATTTTCATCCAGATGGATAGAAGTAAAATCACATATATATATATATATATATAAGGCATTTCCATCCATCTGGATGAAAGTTCCCTACAAAGAATCTCAGCCTTCTAATTTTGAATCAATGAACAAGATGGATCAAAGGCCTTAAGCTCATTTTATTTTAGTAGCAACCTAGAGTAACCAATTAAGCCAAATAATTAGGACATAAAAAATAGTCGTTTTATCTGCTGTATCTTAGGGTCATACATCGGTCGGTTTTTGTCGATTTCTACTCAGTCAGTTACTAACTGAGGGCGGTTGGTTTTCAAAATGTGAAACCGACAACTGACCGAGTAATCAAATAGTCAGTTTTTGACCGACGATGGTCGATTTTGTAGTGGTCGCTTTCAATCTGTTTTTGAGTAGAGTAACCAATCAAGATACTTCGAAAAGTAATCAAAAAGATACAAAAATTTCTACTTTCCAATAAATCCAATCTTATACTCATATTATGATCTAAGGATTCAATAAATTGCCCCCTTTATATGTCAATGGAAACCACTAAGGAAACAAAGTAACAAACATAATAATAACAGAACAAAACAAATAATATACCCATTACCGAAAATCCAAAAACCTAACTCATTCCATTGCATAAGCTAAATTACAAAATCAAATTACCATCTTAGTCATGCTTGAGATGCCATTCAATATACACCTGCAGCCACAAAAAAGTCATAAATTTAAATCTCTAATTGGTAACGTCATATCTAATAAAAATTCTCATACAAAAAGTCTCATACAATGCAAAACAAATCATGAATTTATCAAGAAATAGCTACCAAATAGTCTCATTACAATAGGCTCACCAGACAAAAATCTCTTCACACATAAATCATAAAAACAACAATCTCCAAGAGGTCTACTAAATAGTCTTATCACAATAAGCTCATCGTACAAAAGCCTCATTACACAGAAAATAATAAAAATAATAATGTCCAAGAGGTCTACCAAACAGCCTTATCGTAATAAGCTCATCGTACAAAAGTCTCATCACACACAAAATCATAAAACAACAATGTCCAAACTAAAACAAATGTCTACCAGTTCCAACTCTCAATCTTCTTCTTCGAAGTCTTCTTCATCTAAATCCATGACATTATCTGTAATGTCTCAAAATTAATTAAGTGTTATTAGAATGTAAAATGGTATATTAGTATGTCATAATGAATATTTTAAACTTAATATGAACAGAAATTTTTAAATTAATGTTGTTTTAATTATTTTGATGATTTTAATTACTGTAAATTATTTTTGTTTGCCATTTCAAATTTTGAAATAAAACAATTTGTCAAAATGTCTGTTTTATAATACCATAGGTGGCACACGGTTTTTGCATAGTGAAACCGTCCACGTCTCCCTCTCTATTTATACCTCTCTCTCCCCCTCTCTTTCACTCAACTCTCTCACTCTCTCTCTCCCCCCATGCGTCTCTCTCTCCCTCTCTTCTCTTTGCCTCTCTTTTTCTCTCAATTTTTCTCCAAAAATCTTGAAAGAAAAATCAATTTCAAGTTTCGGGTTAGTGGATTAATGGTTTGGGAACTTGATTGGATGACCAAAAACACGATTCAAAGCTTGAATTCAAGGTTAGTTTCTAAATTTTAAAACTTTTTCAATTTTTTAAATTTCTTGGTATTTTGAAATCTAAGCTTTTCTAAGCTTAGAAAACCATCAATCTAAGTTAGAGGAACATAGAATAACTAGAATTTAAGTTTTGTTTGATCAAAAATGGATTTAAATCAAAATTTTTTTATTTTTCTCCATTTTTCTCTAATTTCAGAATTTTTCAAAATCTTTGTCCAAATCTTGTTTAAATTGGTTTAAAAGTGTTTTATGATGTTCTTCTATCATCTATTGATATTACCCATGCCAGAGGATTGAGAAAAACAAGTTGAAATGAAGATTTGGGCTCGAGAGGCCAAAATACTGTGCTTGAAAAATTATGGGATTTTTTTAGATCGGTAGGCCGAAGTTCATGTTCGGTAGGCCAAATTTATAAGTTCAACAGGCCAGATTCATATGACTGGTAGGTCGAATCTGGAAAAGTTCAGCAGATCGAACCTGGTTTTTTGACAGACTGAATTGTATAGTTCAACTGGCCGAACCAGGGCGACTGGTAGGCCAACCAGGTATGGTGAGATTTTGTTATTTTTCACCCATTTTCACCGTTTTGAATCCCAATTTAGATTTTAACAACATAGTATAATTTTATAAACCCAAATGGCACATAGACACCATGAAATAGTTTAACAACGTAGAATAGTTTAAGCTAAATATTGATAGGCCTAATTTTCATTTAAGGTAGTTCGTGGATCTACAGAGCTAACGTATAGCGGACCGGGATTATGGTGTGGGACACCAGCACGAGTATTGAGGTAGGACTTCTACTCCTTCTTTGGTAGCCAGTTTTTAATGTGTTGGCCTCAAAAGAATTTTTAACAAAAATGTTTTTAATGATTGGTTAAAATAGATTTTTATTGACTGATTTCATAAATGGTAGAATTGAGGTGGTTTTCATAACAAACCTCATACTGAATGTAAATGATTATATTTGATAGAAAGAGATTTTAATAATCATAGAGAGATATATATAATTATGTTTAAAGGCATAATGCCATATCAGAGATCGGGTTATGTAGGGTGCGACCTTGGAGGCAGGTCTCGAAACCCAGCTAGGCCACTACAGTGGTGTTACTTATATGGTTTGCCTAGGAAAAAAAATGGTATTCTTTCTGGTCGACCAACAAACTGTTTTGGTAAGATAAACTTTTATTAAATTTTAACTATTTATTTATTTGTTCTAACTCGTTTTTCTATACATTTATTTGAATAATGAAATTTCATTTAAAATTTAATGTTTTAAAAATATAGTCCTACTGAGCCTTTCGCTTATTTGTTTTAAAATCTTTCCCCTCTAGGTGAATATTAGCTTAGGATTGAAGAAGAGTCTGCGGACAGGACATTCGAGCAGTAGGTTATTTAAATTATAAGAAAACCAAGGCATGTGTAACCTTAACTCTCTTTTCTTCATTTTGGACTGTGGTTGTAATTTAATATTATGAGTACTTTGTGTGTGCACAAATGTGGGCCAATGGAACCCATTTTCGTTTCTCCTTGTTTCTTTACTATTTTCTCATTGTCCACTTTTTATTTTTATTTGTTTAATTATTATAATTGCCCGCTTTAAATAAAAGGTTTTTAAATTTCACATTTTTATAAATAAATTTTAATTCTAAAACCTAAGTTTTAACTAAATCTTCACTTAATTATCTTAATTAAACTGCCACGTTACCTCTCGTACTTCGCGGCATGACAGAATGGTATCAGAGCTCAAGGTTATGAACCTTGGGAATTATGCACACATAGGTTCGACAAAAAAATACCACTAACAGTCCAAATTTTGTTTTCAAAAGTAAGAGAATGGCACCTTGACATCGCTCGACAGCTAACGTCGAGTTTGGAAGTGATGAGGGCATGATAAGGGCAATGTTTGTTGCATTCCGGTAGATAGTAGCAAGGGCAAGACTGGATGATTCCGAGGCTAGTCGTCGGCATTCATACTTTAAGGAATTCTGATATCCGTCTGTACTGACCTTCGACGAAAATGGGGACCCACAAGTGGCAAAATATTAGCTAGATTCGATCATGAAACACTTGGATACACTTGGTGTGCCAGCAGAGTATCGTGTGGAATTTGTGGCATATATGTTTAAAGGTGGTGCCAATACTTGGTGGAAGCAAGCTAAACATCTAGAAAACAATGGTAACATCAGTTGGGACAGGTTTGAAGAGCTGTTTTACGATTGGTACTTTCTACAGGGATATAGAGACCAAAAGGCGACATAATTCTATAGGTTGCAACATGGTGATATGTCAGTTCGAGAATATGAGGTGAAGTTTAGTGAATTGGCCAGGTTTGCTCCCTCTATAGTGACGTCGAAACGTGAGAAGTGCATTAAGTTTCAAGAAGGACTCAGAGCCCCTATCTGACGGCAGGTGGTTGCCCTACGACTCAGGAACTTCAGAGAGCTTGTGTCATCAATAATATCAGTGGAAAATGATTATGTGCAGCACTGTGAGAATCAAGCCAAGACGTCAGGAGGACCACAACGGAGCGGCAGAAGGAGCACCAGTAGTCAACCAACTCTGCAAAAGAACAAACAGGGGGGCGTAAACAATGGCAGCAATAGTTCATCCAGCAACAGGTGTAGTAATTCCTATAGCTTCCATTGTCACTATTGCTAGTAACTGGGACACATCAAGAGGAATTACCCGATTAGGAATGCTCACCTAGGATTTTAGACCAGAAAAGGAGCTAGTCGTCAGCCCCAGCCTCAGACTCTACCTCAACCTCAAATGTACCCTCAGCTTCAGTTCCATTAGTTTTCTCCTCAACAACTGCCCTATTTAGGACAAGGATATCAGCTATAGAACTTCCAATGCAATGCCCCTCAGTATCGAGTGTCGAGTACAGCCATGTGCAGTCGCCATCATCGCAACAATATCAGCCAACTAACCCAGGACCTAACAATGTTGGTAGAGGAAAAGGGAAAGCTCTAGCGCAAGTTCACACGATGACATTAGGGAGTTCAGATGCTCAGACCAGTAATGCGGTTGTTGATGGTACGATTATGGTTTCCTAGTCCTTAACACATGTATTATTTGATACTGGGGCCACTCATTCTCTCATTTTGAGCTCTTTTGTACATGCCTTGGGATTGGAAATAGAAGAGTTTGATGAACCCTTAGTTATAGCTTCACCCTTGGGGCGGGTGTGTGAAATTGTACATGTAAAGGCTGTAAAATAAAGATTGGGATGAAGGTTTGAAAAGTGATTTGATTATAATCCCCATGATTTCATATAATGTCATCCTAGGGATGGACTGGTTGTCTAGGTATAATGTAGTGGGATGGACTGGTTGTCTAGGTATAATGCAGTGGCAGATTGCCAACTTAGGAAAGCAACCCTAGTGTCCGATAGGGGGATGGTGATCACTTACCAGGGTGGTGGTGATCGGCTAATGAGTGGGCGTCTTATAAGGGCGTGTCTCGAAGGGCGAAAGAACGCAGCTTGCTATGCCTTCCTCATGAACCTCAAAGGAGAGTCTAGTGCCTTGAAAAGAAACGCAGCAATTCCAATGGCAGATGAATTTGAAGATGTCTTTCCCGACGAGTTGCTAGGATTACCACCACATCGGGAGATTGAATTTGGTATTGAATTACTTTCGGGAACAGCATCGATTTTTGTAGTACCTTATCGGATGTCACCGACAGAGATGAAAGAACTCAGAAAGCAGCTTTAGGAGCTTGTTGATAAGGGATACATCTAGAATAGTACATCACCGTGGGGAGCATCGGTTTTGTTTGCAAAGAAACATTATAGAACCCTCAGGTTATGTGTAGATTATCGGTAGTTGAATCAGGTCACGGTGAAGAATAAGTATCCTCTACCCAGGATCGTTGAGTTGTTTGATCAGTTAGGAGGTTTATGGTACTTCTCAAAGATAGATTTAAGGTCAAGATATCATCAACTCAGGATTACGGAAGAAGACATTCCCAAGACAGCTTTCAGGACTTGGTATGGACACTTTGAGTTCTTAGTGATGCTGTTTGGATTGACGAACGCTCCGGTAGCCTTCATGAATTTAATGAACAGGGTATTCAGGCCTTACTTGGATCAGTTCGTAATTGTGTTCATCGATGACATTTTGGTCTATTCTAAGACTTGGGAGGAGCATGAGCAGCATCTCAAAATCATGCTTCAGACTCTGCGGAAGCATCAGTTGTATGCCAAGAAGGAAAAGTGTGAGTTTTGGTTGACAGAGGTCAAATTTCTAGGTCATGTCATCTTCGAGCATGGTATTTCAGTGGATCTATCTAAGGTAGAAGCCATAGTGGAATGGGAACAGCCAAAGTATGTGGCAAAAATCCATAGCTTCTTGGGACTTGTAGGGTATTACAGGATGTTTGTAAAGGATTTCTCGAAGATAGCAACACCATTGACAAGATTGATCTAGAAGAATGTCAGGTTCAAGTGGGATGAAGGATGTGAGCTCGCTTTTCAAGAATTGAATAATTGGCTGACTATAGCTCTTGTTTTGAATATTCTAAATAGTGAAGAGCTGTATGAAGTTTATACAGATGCCTCGGGATGTAGACTTGGATGTATGCTGATGTAGCATGGACACGTGGTGGCATATGGATCGAGACAGCTATGACCTCACGAGCAAAATTACCCTACTCACGATTTGGAGCTCGCAGTAGTGATTCACATGCTAAAGATCTAGAGATGTTATTTGTACGGGGCAACATTTCAGGTTTTCTTCGACCATAAGAGTTTGAAGTATTTGTTTACTCAGAGGGATTTGAACTTGAGGCAACGAAGGCAGATGGAATACATGGAGGATTATGATTTTGCGCTATAGTACCATCCTGGAAAAGCTAATGTAGTCGTAGATGCGCTCAATCAAAAGTCTTCAGGGATACTTGCATGTTTGGCTCTTGAAGATTGGAAAAGAGATGCAACAGTAAATGAGTTTGAGCTACAGTAGTATGAAGACTACGATCGCATTTCGGTGTACCACATGGAAACGACCCTAGCTCTTGTTCAGATGGTGAAGCAGAATCAGTGGCAAGATCCGCATCTACGGGGAATTTGGATGCGAATTTAGAATGGAGACTAGTTCAAAGAATAGAGGATGCATGCGGATGGATCATTGTACTTCAAGGAGCACCTAGCAGTTCCAACAATCGCGGAAGTAACGAAGGCTGTTATGGAGGAAGCCCACAAGTCTCAGTTTGCCATTCATCCGAAGAGTACAAAGATGTATCATGATTTGAAGAGGCAATATTAGTGGAGAAGTATGAAGAAAGATGCTCGAGAATACGTGGCCAATGTCTTCAAGTGAAAGCTGAGCATCAGAAGCTAGCAGGTTAGCTTCAGCCACTTCCTATTCTAGGGTGGAAATGAGAGCATATCACAATGGATTTTCTTATTGGTTTGTCGAGGACGAAGCAAAGACATGATGTGATTTGGGTCGTGGTCGACAGGTTAACAAAGTCAGCTTATTTCATTTCATTTAGATCAACATGCTCCAGGAGAGTTCTCGGAGAATTGTATCTATAGAACATAGTGCAGTTACATGGAGTTCCTTTATCCATCACCTCAGATAGAGACACCAGATTTAATGCCAAGTACTAGAGAAGCATTCAAGAGGCCTTGGGTACAGATTTAAATTTCAGCATAGCGTTTCATCCTTAGACCGATGGGCAATCTAAGCGGGTTATTTAGATTCTTAAAGACAGGTTATGTGCTTGTGCATTGGACTTCGACGGGAATTGGAAGAAATATTTGCATCTGGTAGAGTTCAGATACAACAATAGCTATCAATCGAGTATTGGCATGGCACCGTTCGAAGCACTTTATGGACAACCATGTCGGTCACTGGTGTGTTGGGCTAAACCGAAAGATAGAGTTGTTCTTAGGCTAGATGAGATTCATGACAGCAATGAGAATGTCACTGTGATTCGGGATCGATTGAAGGCAACTCAGAGTCGACAGAAGAGTTACACAGATAGAAGACATTGACCCTTGGAATTCGAGGTGGGGGACTTTGTTCTCTTGAAGGTATCACCTCACAAGGGCATCACGCGATTCAGAGTAAGTGGTAAACTTGTGCCAAGATATGTTAGACCATTCGAAATTACTCAACGCGTGGGTGTGGTTGCTTATTGACTCAACCTTCCTTTAGAACTTTCTCATGTTCACGACGTATTCCACGTGTCGATGCGTCAAAAGTGTCCGCCTGAGCAGAACAAGATAGTTTCATTTCACGATGTGCAGATTCAGGAAGACATGACGTATAAAGAAGTGTTGATCCTGATAATCGATTGTAGAGTGATCAGATCACATTGTCATGAGAACCCGTTAGTTAAGGTCGTGTGCCAGCATCAGGGGGTTAATGAAGCCACTTTGGAGTTAGAGTGGAATAAGCGGGGGTTGTATCCACATTCATTTTGTTTTTGAATCAATTTGTAAATTTCGAGGGTGAAATTTCTTTAAAGGGTGGAGAGTTGTAATGCCTCGAAATTAATTAAGTGTTATTAGAATGTAAAATGATAGATTAGTGTGCTATAATGAATATTTTAAACTTGATTTGAACATTTTGTAGAATTTCTAAATTAATGTTGTTTTGATTATTTTGATGGTTTTAATTACTGTAAATTATTTTTGTTTATCATTTCGAATTTTGAAATAAAACAATTTGTTAAAATGTCTGTTTTATAAAATCGTGGGTGGCACATGGTCTTTGCAAAGTGAAACTGCCCACGTCTCCCTTTCTATTTATACCTCTCTCTCCCCCTTACTTTCACTTAACTCTCACTTTTTCTCTCTCCCTGTGCGTCTCTCTGTCCTTCTCTTCCCTCTGCCTCTCTTTTTCTCTCAATTTTTCTCCAAAAATCTTGAAAGAAAAATCAATTCCAAGCTTCGAGTTAGTGGATTAAAGGTTCAGAAACTTGATTTGATGACCACAAACGCGATTCGAAGCTTGAATTCGATGTTAGTTTCTAAATTTTAAAACTTTTTCAATTTTTCAAATTTCTTGGTATTTTGAAATCAAAGGTTTTCCAAGCTTCGAAAACCGTCAATCTAAGTTAGAGGAACATAGAATAACTAGGATTTAAGCTTTGTTTGATCAAAAACGAATTTAAATAAAAATTTTTCATTTTTCTCCATTTTTCTCTAATTTTGGGATTTTTTCAAATCTTTGTCCAAATCTTGTTTAAATTGGTTTAAAAGTATTTTATGATGTTCTTCCATCATCTATTGATGTTACCATGCCTGAGAATTGAGAAAAAAATGTTGAAATGAAGATTTGGGCTCGGGAGGCCAAAATCTCGTGCTTGAAAAATTCTAGAATTTTTCTAAATCGGCAGGCCAAAGTTCATGTTCGGCAGGCCGGATTCATAAGTTCGGTAGGTCGGATTCATATGACCAACAGGCCAAACCTGGAAAAGTTTGGCCGATCAAACCTGGTTTTCTGACAAGCCAAACTGTACAATTTGGTCGGCTGAACCAGGGTGACCAACAGGCCGATTGGGCATGGTGAGATTTTGTTATTTTTCACCCGTTTTCACCGTTTTGAATTCCGATTTAGATTTTAATAACATAGTATAATTTTATAAACCCAAATGGTACACTAGGACACCATGAAATAGTTTAACAACGTAGAATAGTTTAAGCTAAATACTGATAGGCCTAGTTTCCATTTAAGGTAGTTTGTGGATCCGCAGAGCTAACGTATAGCGGATCGGGGTTATGGTGTGGGACATTGGCACGAGTATTGAGGTAGGACTTCTATCCCTTCTTTGGTAGCCAGTTTTTAATGTGTTGGCCTCAAAGGAATTTTTAACAAAAATGTTTTCAATGATTGGTTAAAAATAGATTTTTATTGACTGATTTCATAAATGGTAGAATTGAGGTGGTTTTCATAACAAACCTCATAATGAATGTAAATGATTATATTTAGTAAAAAGAGATTTTAATAATCATAGATAGATATATATAATTATGTTTAAGGGCATGATACCATATCAGAGATCGAGTCGTGTAGAGTGCAACCTTGGGGGTAGGTCCCAAAACCCAATTGGGCTACTACAGTGGTGTTGCTTATATATAGGGGTGGCAAAATGGGTTGACGGGTTGGGTTCATGTCGGATTGCAGTTAATTTTTACAAAAAATAGGTCAATACTAACCCGACCTGTGACACGAACGGGTTGAGAATTCTCAACCCGAACACGACCCTTTTTGATACGGATTGACACAAACACGACCCGTGTCAACCCGTTTCTTATGCACAGTGTCAAAAAATATGACCTGCGACCCATTTTTGACCTACAACCCGATTGTGACTCGCAACCTGTTTATGACCTGCCTACATTAATATATATAATATTAAAAAAAACATAAAATTAGAAGAGTTTCATACCACTTCAACAAGAAGATGAGTGATAAGAGAGGTAGGTTTGATCTTTTAAGGGCTTATATTATATATGAAATAAGATTAATTTTTTTTAATTTAATTAATTAATACGGGTCAGAAACGGGTCATTTTTGTGTCAGACGGGTTGACCCAAACCCGACCCGTTTTTTGACGGGTCAATTTTGGGTCGACACTAAAATGACCCCTAGTCAAATTTTTTGACACTAACCCACAAAAAATCGTGTCAGATTTGTGTCGTGTCGTCATGTCGCAACCCGTATTGCCAGCCCTACTTATATGGTTTGCCCAGGAAAAGAAAATGGTATTCTTTCTGGTCGACCAACAAACTGTTTTGGTAAGATAAACTTTTATTAAATTTTCAACTATTTATTTATTTGTTCTAACTCGTTTTCTATACATTTATTTGAATAATGAAATTTCATTTAAAATTTAATGTTTTAAAAATATAGTCCTATTGAGCCTTTCACTCACAGTTTATTTGTTGTAAAATCTTTCCCCTCTAGGTGGATACCAGCTTAGGATCGAAGAAGAGTCTACGGACAAGACATTCGAGCAGTAGGTTATTTAAATTATAAAAAAACCAAGGCATGTGTAACCTTAACTTTCTTTTCTTCATTTTGGACTATGGTTGTAATTTAATATTGTCAGTACTTTGTGTGTGCACAAATGTGAGCCAATGGGACCCATTTTTGTTTCTCCTTATTTCTTTACTATTTTCTCATTGTCCACTTTTTATTTTTATTTGTTTTATTATTATAATTGCCCGCTTTAAATAAAAGGTTTTTAAATTATCACATTTTTATTAATAAATTTTAATTCTAAAACCTAAGTTTTAACTAAATCTTCACTTAATTATCTTAATTAAACTACCACGTCACCTCCCGTACTCTAGGGCGTGACATTATCATCAAATTCATTTCCTTGATCATCAATGCTAAATAATATTATATCAATGAAATGAAATGAAATAGATAATTTCATATACTTAGTACTTAAGAAATTAAATAATAAGTAACTTACTCAACAACTTTAGTGGATCCTGTATCTATTGTTTGGACTTGAGGAGCTACACTTGCATTGCTTGAAGTTGTTGGTGTATTGATGACCTCACCATCATCTACCAAAAAAAAAAAAAGAAAAAGAAATCAATTTACAAGAATTATAACAATTTCAATAACTAAGAGTAAAAGATAGTTGTAATGATTAAATGTAATAATATTTTACCTATAAAAACTTCATAACAATCTTCAAAAATTTCTACTTCATCAATATATTGCTTGAGAACAATAGGTTCATATCCATCATTCATGAGATTCAATCAATTCTACAAACAAATAAGTGCTTCGACCATCCTAGGAGACAATAAACTCCTAAAATGATTAAGAATACAACCACCAGTTTTAAAGATAGACTCAGATGCAATCATCGACATAGGAGCTACAAGCAGAATTCTAGCAATTTGGGACAAGATCTTATACCTAGCTGAATTGATTTTCCACCAACACAATATGTCAAAGTGATCACCGTTCAATTTCTCACATTTTTTAGTCAAGTACCTATCAACCTCATTCGATGTATGGATGCACTGTCCTCCCCAAACTTTTTCATCCTAACAGCTTTATTTATGTCATTGTTAACCAACATTTTGGATTGAATTAGGCTTGAGGACCCCGTCAAAGTGGTAATACTTGAATTGGAAGAGCCATACGTCATGGTTGTAGTGGTGGTATATGATGATACTAATAATGATTTCACTTTTTTTGAGGCATTTGGTGGTTGAGAACAACAGGATGGTAGAGGTGGAGGAGGAGCCCAATCATGATATTCTTTGTACAACTTTCACAAAGTATTCTCAATTGTGCTAACCAACTTGGCAGTTATAAAATCATTGTATTTATACTTAAAGCAATGCTCAAGATATTCTAACTTGTATCTTGGATCAAGAACCAACCCAAGAAGCATCATGTCATTCATTTTTTTTTAACATCCTCCTAATATTTGCCAAACTTCAAATTCATCAACTCTACCTTTTTTTCACAAGAGGGTCAGGCTTATCACATAGTTCTAATTCAATCAACAGTTTTTTCAACTGATAGATATCTTCAAAATAGGAGTTTGAAGTGACATAATATGATCCATTGAACTTGTTTGTCAAAGTGTAAAATATTTTAAGAAACATGACAAGTACCTTTGCATTTTCCCAATCTAGCTCACTTGGTGGACCTTCTATCTTTTTCTCTTTTACAACTTCATCAAAGTAATAAGTTTAATTTTGATCCATAAGTAGTCTATCGAAAACTTGAACAAACTTTAAACAAGAATCCAATATCAAGTAGGTCGAATTCCACCTTGTTATCACATCCAGACACAAAAAGACGTTTGACTTAATTTTTGCTTTTGCCATGCAGTCTTTAAACTTCTTGAGACGTTGTGGTGAGGATCTCACATATCTAACAGCATTGCGGATGCTTGAAATGAAATTAGATGACTCTTTCCCATCTCCAACAACTAAGTTAAGTGTATGGCATACACAACTCATATGAAGAATGTCATTGTTTAAAACAAGGTATTGGGAGATATTTAGTAATTTTTTCTTCAACCTATCGATGGCCACATCATTTGAAGATGCATTGTTAACTGTAATTGTGAACAAATTCGATATTCCTTAATAATTAAGTCAAGCAAAGAGCTCTTGTGCAACTATTTCCCTTTGTGATTTGGAACTTAGATCAAGTTGATGATCATCTTTTGTAATTTCGAATCTTCATCAATCTAATACGTAGTTAAAAAATGTAACTAATGTTTTGAATTGATGTCCAAGTGTCAATGGTCAAACACAATCTCTGATTTCCCAAAACATCCTTTAACTTGAGCTTCTTATCTAAATACATCTTATAAATATCTCTTGCAATATTATCCTTAAAATATCAAAGAACCTGGGATTCATGTTATTTCGAATAGCACTTAAAACCCTTACCTTCCACATATCAAAAATGTAACTCATTCAAGACAATGTACTCAGCCATTGCTCTCCTAAACCGCTCCTTGGTCTATGACCTTAGTCCAAAAGTACTTGTTGTATCCTCAACCTTGGCATCATTCTTCTTCTTAAACTGTATAGTCTTTTGTTTCATATAATTATCCAAAAACTGAGTGGATCTCGATAGGTGATGCTTCATTGAGGAAGTTCCATTTTTCTTGGAATGTGATAGGACTCCTAGACCTCCAATTCGAGTCACTTATGTGAGAAAAAGGAGGAGGAAGAACTTAGAGATGAAGCTAGAGTGCAAGGGCTGCTAATGGAGGGAAGTAAGCAATATGCTGAGGTGGAATGTCTTACATATGCTGAGGTGGAAGTAGGTATTTGTGAGCTAGACCAAGAGCTGTCAGGTAGAAAGGGATCATGCTAGAATAATGATCTTCGAATATTGTGGAAATTGGGAGGCCATGTGGAGAGGGAATGGTTAGTTAGTTAGCCTAGGGAAAGGAAAATTCCATTAGTAAATGGGAAATAAAATGTGGAAGTTAGTGAGGAAAGGGAGTGGAGTTTGTTCAGCAAAAAAAAAAAAATGGAAGCTTAGGCTGGGGAGTGCAGAAGTTCACTCAAATACCTTCTTATCTTTGCTACTTAGCTACTATACTAGTCTAAGGACCAATTTTCAGAAATAAAAGAAAGCATAGTTACTGTTTGTGTGTGATGAACTTGCTCTGATTTATTTTTAATTGCTTATCCGCACCAAAAAGGTATCAGATTTATCATCTTGGTATCAGAGTAGACACAGTCCTCCATGGTGACTCGGAGATAAAGGAGAGGAAGATGGAAGAACATTTGGATCGAGTAGGGGTGGCAAAAGGGGAGATACAGTGTGAACATAGTACCGTAAGCTACAAGCTAGAGGAGATGAAGAAGGAGATGAAGAAGCTCTCAGGTTTGTAGTTAGGCTTTGATTACGTCCTTGTTAGCCTAGAGGAAATGAAGCTGATGCAGGGGAATACTTTCAAATGGGGACTGACGTTGGAGAAGGTGGATGCAACCACTACACAATTAACCATGTCACCAGGAGGTGATGAGAAGGATAGAGAATCGAAAGGAGGAGTTGAACCAGAAGGAAATTGCCACAAGTTTGGTTGCGAAAGAGATATCAGAGCCCGATCAGAGTGTTGGACTCGACGTATTGAGATGCCAGTCTTTGACGGGCAAAATCCTGATGGCTGGGTGTTTAGAGTGGAGCGATACATCATGTTGAATTGACTGAGTGAGCATGAGAAGCTGGAAGTGGCTGTCATGAGTCTAGATAGAGAAACACTAGCTTGGTTCCAATGGGAAGACGGCCGGTGAGCCATAAGTAATTGGGCAAAGCTCAAGACTTTGTTGTTAGAAAGATTTCGACCGACTTAAGAGGGGAATTAGTACGAGAAGTTTCTGGCGGTCCGTCAAGAAACCACCGTGCGTGAATTTTGTCAACAATTTGAGATCCATGCTGCATCAGTATGAGAGGTGTCAGAATAAGTGTTGGAGAGTACCTTTATCAATGGCTTAAGGGCGAAGATAAGAGCTGAACTTAGGATGCTCAAACCACAAGTTTTGGGCCGGATCATGGCGATGGCCCAGCGAATAGAAGATAAAGATCTACAACTCAGGCCCAATAGGTTACCTAGTTTCTCTGGCTAGGTGACCAAGCCCAATCCCACTATAGCAACTCAAAATCAGAAGAACTTGGTGGTAGTAAGTAATCGTCCATTATCTATGACAGAGAAATCATGACCTTTCCAAATGTGCTATATCGTCAATTGACAGATGTAGACATCCAGTTGAAGAGAGAGAAAGGTCTATGCTATAGATTCTATTTGTATGGTCATCGCTGTCCGAATAAGGAGTTGCAAGTTCTTGTGATTAAAGAAGAAAAGGCGTTGGAAGTAGCAGCTGATGAGGAAGAGGCTGAGAAACCGATTGAGGAGGTGGCAGAGGTTTCCTTGAACTCAGTGGCGGGATTAACTACACCACGAACAATGAAGCTCAAGGGGGGCGATTGGGCAGCAAGGGGTAATAGTTCTCATTGACGATGGTGCAACTTATAACTTCATTTCTACTGAATTGGTTAAACAAATGAAATTACCCATGGTTAAGGCTGGAGGGTATGGGGTTGTCATGGGAATTGGAATTTCTGTCAGGGGGAGGGCATTTGTTGTGGGGTGAGTCTCTCGCTTCAGAACCTAGAAGTGATTGAGGATTTTCTACCCTTGGAATTAGGAAGCTCGGATGTCATTTTGGGGATGCAATGGTTAGAAACTCTAGGGTTGATGCAGGTCAATTGGGGAACATTGACTATGAAATTCAAAGTGGGGGAGTCTTAGCTGTGTTTACAAGGAGACCCGATGTTATGTCAGACTTCAGTTTCGTTAAAGTCAATAATGAGGGTGATACGTCGTGAGGGATAGGGGATGTTAATAGAATTTGGGCATCTCTTAATGGTTTCAGAAATGGAGGAAAGAACGAGTAAGGAGGTACTCGACTACCTCCAAGGAGTGATGGAAAAATGGGCAGGGGTTTTCCAACCACTGGCTGAATTACTGTCGATTCACGAAAAAGATCACGCCATTGTGCTTAAGGAAGGGGCCTTACCTCCTAATGTTTGGCCTTACCGGTACCCACAGATTTAGAAGGTAGAGATTGAGAGGTTAGTTGGGGAAATATTGGCAACAGGAATCATACAACCAAGCGTGAGCCCATTTTCAAGCCCAGTCCTTTTAGTTAAGAAAAAAGATGGCAGTTGGAGGTTCTATGTGGACTACTGTGGTCTCAATAGAGAAAACATACCAGACTATTTTCCTATACCAGTAATTGAGGAGCTACTGGATGAGTTACATGGAGTGGCAATTTTCTCCAAAATAGATCCCAAATCTAATTATCACCAAATCCGAGTTCATCCCAAAGATGTTCCTAGGGTAGTGTTTCGTACACATGATGGGCACTATGAGTTCTTGGTTATGCCGTTTGGCCTAACCAATGCTCCAGCAACTTTCCAATCACTCATAAATGAAGTTTTTTGTTCTTACCTATGGAAGTTTGTGTTGGTTTTTTTGACAATATTCTTGTTTATAGTCGTACTCGGGAGGAGCACCACGAGCACTTGGAAGTAGTTCCGAAGGAATTACAGAAGAATGAATTATATGCTAATGCAAAAAAATGTAGTTTTAGGCAGACAAGTGTCGAGTATTTGGGGCATGTTATAACTAGCCAAAGAGTGGCAGTGGATAGCTCGAAGGTTGAAGCCATGTTGAAATGGCTAGTTCCAACTAATTTAAAGGAGCTACGGGGATTCCTTGGCCTTACCAGCTATTATCGTATGTTTGTAGCCAATTATGGGACTATTGCTATGCCGTTAACTAATTTTCTCAAGAAGGATAATTTCAATTGGGGAGTGGAGGCTGAGCAAACATTTCAATGCCTTAAGCAAAAAATGGTAGAAGTTTCGGTGCTGGCACTTCTAGACTTTACTAAGCAGTTTGTAGTGGAGACCGATGCTTCGGGGGTGGGAATTGGAGCTATGTTGATGTAAGAGAAACATCCCATTGATCATTTTAGCCAAGCACTTTCTCTTTGCAACCGCCTCAAATCTGTCTATGAAAAAGAATTGATGGCGATAGTGTTAGTTGTGCAAAAGTGGCAGCCATATCTCTTAGGACGGTGTTTCCTTATGCATCGATCAAAAAATTCTCAAGTTTCTCCTTTAGCAGTGGGTAATCAATGAGGATCACCAAAAATGGATATCTAAGCTCCTCGGATACAATTTTGAAATTCAGTACAAACCGGACTTAGAAAATAAGGCAGGAGATGCTTTGTATAGACAACTAGTGGTAGTTTTATTTGGACTTTTGACAGCTCCAATGGTCCTTAATACAAAGGTATTGGGGTAGCAAGTTGAACTAGATGAGCGGCTAGCTCGAATTAAGATGGAATTACGACAAAACCGTCAGGCACATCCCAGGTTCATTTTGGAACATGGGTGATTGCTGCATGAAGGCCGCCTGGTTATTCCAAAGGACTCTCCTATGGTTAAAGAATTTCTCCAAGTATACCACAATAGCATTGTGGGGGTCATTTAGGAGTGCTCAAGACTTACCAGCACCTTGCTGCTTAGTGGTTCTAGTTTGGCATGAAATCGAACATGATGCATTATGTGGTAGCGTGTGAAATATGTCAAAAAAATAAATACATGGCTTTGGCACCTGGAGGATTTTTGTAACCCTTGCCCTTGCTGGAGCATGTGTGGGAAGATGTGTCGATGGATTTTATAGAAGGATTACCCAAATCAGAAGGATTCAACGCTATCCTAGTTGTGGTAGATCGCCTTAGCAAGTATGCACACTTTATTTCCCTTTGACACCCATTCACTGCTATAAATGTGGCTGTAGTCTTTATACAAGAAGTGGTATGCTCGCATGGAGTACCGCAAACCATAGTTTCAAACAAGGATAAGGTGTTTTTGAGCACATTTTGGACGGAGTTGTTTAAACAGATAAGTACTATTGTCTCTTGCAGCATGGCTTACCACCCTCAAACAGACGGGCAAACTGAAGTAGTAAATAGGTGCCTCAAGACTTACTTGCACTGTTACACTTCCGACACTCCAAATAAATGGGTTTAATGACTACCTTGGGCTAAATTCTAGTACAACACTTCTTTTTCACACAGCTACCTGAACCAGTCCTTTTTCATATTTTGTATGGACAAGAACCCCCTCTGCTAATTTGATATGATATGGGGGTATCTCTAGTGGCCTCAGTTGATCAGGAGATGATGAAGAGGGATGCAGTGCTTGACATTTTAAAGCAACACCTACTTCGAGCACAACAGAAAATGAAGGCAATGGCCAATGGAAAAAGGTGAGTATTGAGTTTTCTAGAGGAGATTTAGTGTATCTTAAACTGCGACCCTATCGTCAGCGCTCCATCGTGCGACATCGCAATGAGAAGTTGGCCCCTTGATATTATGGTCCTTATAAAATAATCGTTCTAATTTCAAAATATGGAGCAAGTTTCAAGACAACAAGATAATGCAAGTGAAGCGAATAATAAGCTGCTTGGGCCAAAATAGTAAGAGATTTTGTCATGTGTGAAATAAGGGCATTGGAAACTGTCAGCCAACAAAGACTTTGAGAATAGGGATTATAACCTAAAAATTGTTTGAAGGAAGTGTAGTCATTGCAAGGGATACGGGCACAATAAACAAACACGCCCTCTAAAAAATTGGAAAGGTAAGAGTGTTGATGTTGCATCAAGCCCATCAATTCAGAGGTCTCAACCCTACATGGCGACAAGCCAGCTCAAAACACTAAATACATCAGTACACAACAATCAGAAGGATGAAGATAATAGTATCTACTGGCCTTTTATTCACTCCACAATAGACAATCGGTTCAACAACTACCGACACTATGACTACTTCTACGACTTCCAACCCAACAAGGACGATCTTGATTAGACTTAATGTCCATTTCATTAGTTACGCCAACTTGTTGCATATCATCCACCAAAAAAAAAAAAAACTTGCAGCTTAGCTTAGAAGAAAGAAAATTATCCAACTTTTGTAACAAAAAATAAAAAAACCTTGCTTCACCTTTTCAATTTGTGTGTAATTTGTAAAATTATTAGCATTACTAATCTCTAATATTAGAAAAAAATCATTCTCCACACAAACAGCATAAAAAGTTTGATTTTTCTACCACTCATGTGTGGGGATAACAAATGTTATACATGATTTTAATGCAAGTTACATTTCAATATCATTGAGTTACGTCGTTATTCTCACCCATCTATCTCTAACTGTTAATTGACGATAATATCTAGACATAATCAGAATAAAAAAATTGATTTTCAAACCACTTTTGTATAGTAAGTTATGTTTCATATCAGAGCAAGTTATGTGATCATTTCAGCAAGGCAGTTTATAAATTTTTTTGCCAAAAATGCCCATACCATACATACATTATTGTCACTTGTCCATGTCAACCAAATTGGAAACCTATTGTAGCAACTTCCTAAGAGATTATTTATCTTAACTTATACTCCTAACAATGCCACCTAACTAATTAACTATAATTAAACTATATCATCCTATATAACCATATTTAAGACCTTGAGTGAAACTTCTATATGGAAGTAAAATCTTTGATATATATATATATATATATATTGAAGTGGCTCTTTTACATGTTTTACTTAAACTTTGCCTTTCTTTTCCTTCTACTCTTCCGGTTTTCCGCACACCACAGACAAAATTAAAATGCTTAATACTTTATTTATTAACTTATTTAATATCTTTTATGTTGTTTTCTGTACATAGCACTTCTAGAGACTAGGATTTTTTCCTGGGGACTAATTTTATGTGGCATGCTAAAACAAGTTGCTCCAATGTTGGACCTACCAAAAGTTGTTTCTCCACGAACCCACCATAAAATCTATATATGATTTTGCCCACCACAGCGGTCAAATCATTTGAGCTTGTTTGTTTTTAGAGCAATGAAAAGTACATCTCGAAAAGAGAGGCACACAAAAGCGATGACAGAGTCAAGGTCAATATCTATAAGTATTAATATTTGGTACTTTGTCTCTTATCTATATATATATATACATATATATATATATATATGTTAAGGTCTTTATTTTTGGACTGTTTAAACAATATAACATTTTTTTGATAGGATAATGATAATATGTTATATTAAACATAATATCAAGCTGTGATCATATAATGATGTCTTATATCTTGTTCTAAAAAAGGATATACCACATCTTTACTGTGACGACACTAAATTAAAAAACACGTAGAAGATTTAAAATAGCTATTAATTTTTTTAGAAGTATTGCAAAGCTCCATCTGAGAATCATAGTTTGGACTAAAAAATTCAGTCCAAACATGGTTTTTATTATAACAAATGAGTTTGAATTTAGAATTTCAATTTAGACTAATTGTTCAAACTAATTTTTTCTTTTAATGTTGTCAAACACTAATTTGTGTTTCGATTGAATTTTTTGATCTAAACTATGGTTCGGAAATGGAGTTGCAATGTTTTTCAAAAAAAAAAACAAAAGAAAAAACATAGCTCTTTCAAATCATCCACAATTTTTTTAATTTGGTGTCTCTACATTAAGGATATGGTATATCCTTCTAGAACAAAAGATACAACAACATTGCATGATAAAAATATGATGTTATGTTTAATATAACACATTATTATTATCCTATCAAAATGTTACGTTGTGTAGATGATCCGGAGGTAAGAACTGCAGCCATTGTCTAGATACATAATATATATATATATATATATAAGTGGGTCATATATATAGTTTGGCACATTCTTGTCTATTATTCTTGATTGCTTCACGTCTTAGGTTACCTTAATCTTTTTAAGCTTAACAATGAACTTGTTTTCTCTTAATTAAGCAATAAAACCATACCTAGTGAGTCTGATCAAATGGTTCTACGCAACAGGACTGACATATGGTTGATTTAAGGATTATTTTCACAAATTCTCTAAAACTATGTACCCTACTTCACTTTGTCTTCTAATGTTGTAAAACAAGTTTAAATGCCCCTTGATCTATAGAAAACAGGACAAAAAAATCTTTATCGTCTAATTTTGCCAATAAACTTAGCATTTTGTTGACATGGCAACTCATTAATCATTAAAGAATGTTAAAAAATATATAAAATTTTGATTAATATATAAAAATAATTAAATATTAAAAATAATAACAAAACATTTTATTTTTTTTTTCTAATTTTTACTCCATCCCTCTTCTCCACGTGCTCTCTCTTTCCCCTCTTGATGCGTTTTTAACAAACTTGTCAAATTAATATCTCTCTAAGATGTCGTCATTAATTAGTTAATAATGAGTACGAGTCGTTCCCATAGAGGATTGAGTTTAACTAATAAGTTATTGATTTTCTAAATAAATAACCAAGGGATTTTTTGGATAACTAAAATTAAAAATAAAGCAAACAAAATAAATAAATAAAATAAAACTAAATTGTACGAGATTGTAAACGATAATGATGAAACAAGTTAAAGGTTTGTTATCCACTACTAGACAACAATTATGTAATTGAACATAAAACTATTCCCAATTTAATTATTGGAACTACAAACCATGGATAATAATATACTCTGCTATTTCAATCCTTCTTTAGTGTGTCTTTAAGGAAAACAAGCTCTTCATATAATCTTTTTCCCTCAAATAACCTAGAATAAGCTCTCTAGATTCAATTCAATGGAAGCATTACGTTAAGAAAGATAGGCTGTTCTAGATAACAAATATATAAGCTTGGATTTTCAACCTAGATTATGCTACTCACAGTAATCAACAAAAGCCTCTCGCAATTATCAATCACAATTTGTTAGTAATTGTTAAAAAATCAAGACAATTACGGATTAAGAATTCCTAACATAGAATTAGATAATTATTCCATCTCACTTGGTTGGCCACCCTAAACAAACAAAATAAAAATCATAAACATTAAAATTAGTGTAAACATAAATAATTCTGATTAAAAAAATTCAATATAATTTTAAAAATATCAATCACATAATTGAGTCTAGGGTTTTGAAAACACCCTTAACCTAAGAGAAATTAGCCTAATATATTCATGAAATTAAACAAATAGAAAATAAATTAAAAACATAATCAGAGTTCAAATGAAAGAAAGAAAAAGAAAAAACTCTTTGATGAACGAGAAAAAATCTCCACACGAACAAAACTCCTTCAGCTCCAAGAGAATTCTCCTTCTTTTCTCCATCATTTTCTCTCCAAAAAGTGGCTGGAAAAATATGTGAAAAACTAATGTAAGTTGTGCTTCTAAGATTCCTATTTATATGTTTTGGTTTATAAGGTAAAGAGAAGCAAAATCTGGCTCAAAAAAGTCATACATGAAGCTCTAGCTCATGGCACGCACGAGGGCACACATTGATCTTCACGGCCATGTGGTTAAGCAAATGCTCGTATCAAGATTGACAGACATGTGCAAGGGTGCACATTAATCCTCGTAGCTATGCAGTTTTGGCAGTATCAAGCTATGAGTTTTCCTTCTCGCATGTGGCCAAACGAATTTTGGCCTGTGGCGGGCACGATGACTTCCCTTTGGCACTGCTGCAAGAAAGTTTTCCTGCAGCTATGCATGTTCTCTATACTCAGGCAGAGTCGCTATGAACTTTCCTTGGGGGGGCATGACACACTTCAACTAAAAATTCTTTTTTTGGTCCAAAAACTTCAAAAACTTCAATTTTGACCCTCGATTGGCCTTCAAGATGAATAAATGGAATTTTAATCTTCATTTTTAGCTCTTTTTGCATCCATTTCTAATTTCTTTGCCTCTAAACACCTGCAAACACAAAACCTACAATTAAAGCACAAAATACTCAACAATTAGCAAGGAAATTATGGTAAAATTAACTAGCAAATTATAACATTATAAGCTCTTATCACCTCTCTCTACTGCAAATGAAAATTTCATACCAATCCTTTAAAAAAAAATCAGACAAAAAAATCCCAATGGAACCCCCCATTGTAGACCTTTTATGCCCGATCCCCCTTCCCACGCCCTTACCTCATGATAGCTAGCCCCAACCTCGTATTGCCATCCCTCCACATGACTCCCCTTCTCTCTCCTATCCACGCAAGGCCACTGCTGTTGCAAGTCAAAGCATCGTCATCATACCTCCACGTCCATCACCTTGTGACCCTGCTTTCTATCTCTCTTTTTCTTTCTCTCGATCTATCTTGATCTTTCGTGCTCTCTTTCTCTATCATGATCTTGATCAGGGTAGGTAATGTGGGAAGGGTGAGAAGGCAGTTGGCTAAGGCAACAAGTGTGTGGAGCTACAAGGCGAGGCACTGGCAGTTAGCTGAGGTGGCCATCGCAGGGTGAGGGTGAGGGAATGGATCGGGGTGATTTTCTTGAATGATTTGCAGTAGAGAGAGATGTGAGGAAAAGGAATTAGATGGAAGAAAAAATTAGGAAAAAAAAGAAAAGTTAAATTTTTTATTGTTAGTTAATATTTAATTATTTTTATATATTTAATGATAATTTTAATACATATTTTAATAACTAATGAAATGCCATGTTAGCAAGACATTTAGTTTATAGGTGAAATTAGATAGAAGGGGTATTTTGACTAGTTTTCTATGGATCTGGGGCTACATTGAGCGATTTTACAAATTTGAGAGAAAGTGAAATAGGGTACATAGTTTAGAGGGTATTTATTAAAATAATCCTTGATTTAATTTATCATGTGAAAAGCCTTTCATATGATTCAAACCAACTTCACAATATATATTTAAAAATATATATATATATATATATCCTTCTGAATGTGTTGCCTGTTGGAAAAGTAGTATGCAGTGAAAATTTAAAAATTTTTATATTAGAGTATTTTTCAAAATACAAGTTTGACACGCTATATGCATAAATTAACCTGATCTTACTAACCTTATTTGCTAAAAAGCTCCTACAATTTGTGAAGAGAAAGGCGTCCCAGAAGAGCTTCAACCAATTGATCTTCTTTGCTATTCTCTATCCATGATCAGAGTGCATGTGGGTGCATATTGTACAACTTTTCCCTGATGACTCTCCTTCCAACCAATCAAGGAAACCCATAACTAAGGTTCATGATTTGTGAACAATAGCCCTGAGAAAGTTTTAGAGACTCACAGACTAGAGTGCTCATTCTTAATTCCTCAATCATCTAAATAATAATAAAGTTTCATTCCTTTTTATAAAGTTTGTCCCCAGGTTGGTCCTTATCAAATAATGTTGGGTTTTGTTGGATTTTGTGATTTAAATACGCAGCAGAAAATAAAAATTAATTCCCACAAAACCCTCGCAGGATCCATGCAATTCGATTAGATTGATAAGAAAGTCATAGAATCTTACCAGGATGACAAAAAGGCAAGATTCTGGAAGGGAGAGAGCAAGTTCACTCCGGT
The DNA here is from genome assembly GCA_946598075.1 of Artocarpus hirsutus. NCBI lineage: Eukaryota > Viridiplantae > Streptophyta > Magnoliopsida > Rosales > Moraceae > Artocarpus > Artocarpus hirsutus. Next base: position 86,803 of record CAMOHE010048973.1, on the reverse strand, counting down.
GACACCCTAACTCGAGCTTTTAGTAATCGAAATCAGATTCAGAGGTTGTTATTAGAGCAACGTCTTCTGCAGGTATCCACACGAATAGACTCTCTCAAAAACAAATTGCTGTGCTAGCACCCTCTCTTTTGCGTTAAAAGATTCTTTCTAATTTTTAGGGTTTTAATGTTTTTCACCCTTTTAGAATGATAGAACACCTTCTTTTTCTTAATTCGGCTAAAAACCCTAAAGTAGATATATATATATCTAGTGACTTCGACATAGAGTCAGATTGTAAATAGGGTAAACTGTAATTCGAATATGACTCAGATAATCTAGATAATGCCTGTAATTCAAATCTAATTTAGAAAATCTAGATAATGCCAGTAATTTGAATATGATTCAGATAATCTAGATAATGTCAAATTCAATGAACCTAGACATATCTAGTACATCAAATCTAGATATTATCAGGTTCATCGAACCTAGACACAGTTAACCCAAAATTTGTTCTTGGTCTGTTCTAAGTGTGCGACCCTGTAGGTTCACATAACGTTGGTAGTGGGCTTGAAATTCTGTTTCTGGACCACAAATCATAAGTGGCCTCTAGCAAGACATTATGATTACCCAAGTTATGCGAATGTCAATAATCCGACATAACCTAATCCACAATAAGTATTAAAGTCCTTTTTGTCACTAGATACCTTGATTAAACATAAGGCATGGTTTATGTCATCCTTATACTATTTAATCATATTATTTCTCGATCTTAAGTAGACTGATATTGATAACCCTTATCAATTCATTTCAGTATGGCCATACATTTTACTTTAGTCTAACATATCGAGGGGCCCTTAGATATCTTTCTCATGATGAATGAGGGACAAATTCCTTCTTAACCACTCACATTCCTCACATGATTCACTTTATATCCAACAACAATCCATTCCATCATCCTGTTAAAGATAATATTAGATTGTGTCAAAATATAGGACTTGTGATGTAGGAAACCATGATGATTTCAGGTCAGAGGACTAGGATAATACTATTGTGATGAGAATCACTTATGACAATTACCCATGTAGTATTCTCATAGCGAGTCGATCCAATACATCATTTCTCAAATATGTATCTATGAGTTGACTTAGTATCTCATACACATGATTAGTAAAACATAATCATCAGTCAAACTTCATACTAGTCTTCATTCATTTTTATCCCAATAATAATGACCGACTAGGGATAATTGAGAATTTAATTCAATTTTCACCTAAGAGTTTTACTATCAAGTCACATACTTGATGACCTTAGGCAGAATTAACTATTCATTAAAAAATAATAATAATAATAATAATGCCTCTTTATTAAGAAAATGCAAATGTAATGAAGTCAATATATGGTCATTACATAATTGGTCTAGGGCACATCACTAACATGATCAACTTGGTTGAACCATCTTCGCTATGGATGATTACGGCAATGATCCAATCTTTTGCCCCTATAGAAACATTTAAATTAATTTTTAGCCAACCAACCATCGAGGAGATCTGCTGCAAGATTACTAAGAATGGGCTGATACTGGGAGGCCTGATAGCTAAAACTCTTTGAAAACATCAAAAGGATTGAAAGGTTTTCCACATTGAATCTGTCACAACCCATCTTTTTTGGGTTGTGATAAAACACTTTTCTTACTTACGTATAGATGAAAAACTTAGGAATACTTTTTTTTTAAAATATATTATACATGCAAATTTAAGCAACCATCATAATACAAATATATACGTATATCCACATAAATAAACTTTATTTTACAATATTGTTTGCTAACGATTTTCAAGAGAGGTTTTGTCTTACTTCACTATATTACAACTTTCATATTTCCAGTTTCAAAATATTTTAAAATATTAAACAGCGGAAACATAACTGTGGTGATTTCCATACCCCGTTCTGCATATCATGTATATTCCTCCGCTAGCCCAACAGTGAAATCATTCTGACCTCTTCGTAGAAATTCCTACAATATGAAACACTAAGTGAGCTTATGCCGAGTAAGTCCATTCACGGCTTACATGCAATGTTCACTAAAATGCATGATGCATATATGCTTTATTATGAACATTCCTTATCCTTATCATGTCTTATCTTTAGCTAGGGCCCAAGTATTCGTACCATTGCGCATGTAGGTCTACGTGACACTAAGATTATACCATAACCTTAAACTCCCCTTGAGTCAAGAGTCAGTACGACACTCTTCTTATGTCTGATGGTATATTTACCGGTTTAATTATTATGGTTATCATACCATGCATGAGGTCATATTCACATACTATACACAAAACATAAATACTCTACTACTGTATAGTACACATAGGTACATATTTTATTTACTCAGAGGTATACATATCAATATACACACAGATATGCATCATAATATGCACACAGGCACATATATTATTGTACACACATAGGTATACATCTTGACATACACACAGGTATATAATTATATGTATATATCATATTTATACCTACAATTCCATATTGCAGGTCGGATTGGTACTTACGTAACTAGGTTGCTGTACTAGCCAATCTTAGTCCTCTTTTCCTAATTTGCTAGGGTCCTGTTTGGCCAATTATAATGCTATTAGCCACATTTTTACTATTTCGTCTTGTGCGTTAATACAAAACATTCTTTAATCAATAGACTAGTTATATACTAGTCTATAGCTCTAATGATCTCAGATTTTCTTTCCCTAATCTTATTCTACCTTATCATTTCTAACGAAGGGCGAAAATCTTATTAATAATCCCTTTTCCCATTTGGAATGTTTCAGAGCAGCTCGAGTTACTTGTAGGAAAATGACGATTTTGCCTTTAGTAGGCCTTTCTAAATTTTTCGAGCTCGATTTTGCTATTTAGCAAAAATTGTTGCTTATTAATTTTAAAACAATACCCTTGGGTGTTGGGTCTTCTTATTTTACATCAATGCCCCATTTTAATAAAAATTTGCAATTTCATCCCTTGTTTGAAAATTTTGAGAATTTTACCCCCGGGACTAAAAATAATCTCTTTAAACCATAATTTTATATTTTTTATAAGCATCATATTTGCTCAAAATGCCATACCCAAAATCCTTTTGCAAAATGACATATTTTCCCTTTAAAATTTTTTCAATTTTAACAAAATTTTGTAAAATCAATAACTCACAAACGAACGCGATTTTTGGTGAACCATATGTGATTCTTAACAGTTTCTTTGAGATCTACAATTTTTGTGTCTTAACTTTTTGAAATTCTTACTATACAGAGGTGTTTTTGATCATTTTTCAAATCCGTCGAGAAAAACTTTTTCTTTGCAATTTAGTCCTTGGGTCATTTTTGTAAAAATCAGTTTTAAAATAGCATTCCAGCCACTGTAAAGGCAGATTCAACCTTCCTAAAATCATTTTCATGCCCAATCATCATTCTTTCCAAAACTAGCATTAAAATTGCAAAACTAACCTAATTGCATAAACCCACAATTTTCACATTCTCCAAATTTTGACAACACCATCACTTCATGAACCACATACTCAAGATGTTCAACCATTCTCTTGCTTGAATACCCACATGCCTTTTGAAATAATCAAAATTAAAACAAAACCAAATAAACCTTAAGTTTGAGAATTAGAACTTACCCAAAGAAAAATATGTGATTCTAGGCTTTCCAAGGGCTCCTTTGCAAATTTTTCCTAAGCATTTTTCACATGAGAACACCTTGAATCAAATTCCCCTCTTAACCCAAGAAAAAAATCCCTAGGAGACTTGAAAAAAGTTTAGATTTTTACCTTAAAAGTTGATAAAATCCTTTGAACTTTGCTTCTTGAACTCAATTGGGGCCAATTTTGCAAAGATTTGAAGTTGAAAAATTTTTGGGGAAATGCTTCTATGGCTGCCGTGGGGTGAAGGGAGGAGAAAATGAAAAAATTTTGGCTTGTTTAAGCTTTTACCAAGCTTATCCTATTATGGTGACTTATCAAGTAATCAAGTGGTTTACTAGGGTGGCTAATTGTGATTGGGCCACCTTTCATGACATGGAGGCCCAATAAGATTCCAATGGGTGTCTACTTGGTGGGGCCCAAAATTTTACACAGTATAATTTTTTACCACACGGTATTTTTCTTATATTGCCGTGGTAAAACTGGTGAACAACGTATTCTTAGACTGTAGAACATATTCTACTTTGCCTTTGGTTTACTTTTAAAAGCCAAACATAGCATTTCTTATATCTGTGTTTTCACTTAGCAATATACCCATACTGTATCAGACCCCCCTTTTGCACTAGTTTAGGGTTTTTACAGATTTTCTATCTTGTTTATACCTTAATTATCTATCCATTTATATCACAATTCTATAATTAATTGTGATATAAAATTCATTTTATGGATATTATTTACAAATTTTTTTGAGTATTTAAACTCACAAAATTTGTATTTGTTAATTATCCAGCATTATAACAAATTTATAGCGGAACTTACTATTAATATTGTATTCTATATTTTATCGTAATGTTTAATTTACAAAAAAATGATTTATTAGGATAAATTCATTAATCAAATACAATTAAATATTAGATTTTATTAATGAATTTTCCCTTCATCATTATAGAATCAATTCATTCCTAGCCTTCCATATTAGTTCCAATGCACTGGAGGCAAAGAACAAAAGGCCTTCGACTGGAGCATGGTGAAGAGAACCTGGCAGAATGAACTTCAAAACATCTTGTGAGAGAGTGACAATTTAACGCTTTTGTTCCAAGGCACCAACTAGACATAAACCATATAGGTCTTGTGTACCTGCAAAACAAAAAAACGAGAGTAGAAAGTTCTTCCTCCTCTCCACATAACGGGCATGATATACCCATCCACTGTCAATTCTTTTACACATAACACTTCTAACTGCATAACATCCCAAATGGCTGCCCACCTTAATAGCTTATGCCTGTTGCGAAGCTTCGATCCCCACAATCGCTACCAAACTCTTGATTGCATAAAGTCCATACTACCCGCCTGCCCCGTAGTTATAGCATAAGCAGTTTTCATACTAAAGTTACCATTCGAAGATGGGACCCAAAGCCTGCTATCCTTCACTGGTTGGAGAGGGATTTGAAATTGGCAAATAGCCCTACCTTCCTCATCCCCATGGCATCTGCCCAATTTCTCCACATCCCTACTGTTCTCAAAAATGAAATCCTTCACCATGTAGTACCCTAAGGCTTGAGGGTATAATGGTCTGGCCTGGTACTCTGGTAACTTTGGGACCTAAGGGTCAGTCCAGATGTTAGTAGACTCGCCATTTCCCATAAGTTTACAAGCTCCTTTTAGGACCAGATCCCTCACAGTCGGTAAGTCCTTCCAAAATTTCAAGTCAGGCTCTCCCTTCCACATACTCGAAGATCCTACCCCTCAAATACATCTTGGCTATAACCTTAACCCATAAGTTCTGACCGCCACATAAAACTTCCCACCCCCGCTTAGCTTATGATCTTCATTAATCTCTTTAAGTCTCCTCAGACCAAGGCTACCTTTATTTTTTGGTCTGCAAATCAAACTCCAACACATGAGCCATATTTTCTTGCCCCACCAAAACTCATGCATAACACTGTCCAGTCGAGAGCAAATAGTCTTTAGGAGTAGTGTCAAAGTCATACGGTACCCTGCGATTGCCTAGCCTGCTTTATTAACTAGAACAAGCTGACCAGCCTTCGACAAAAGCTTCTGCTTGTAACTAACCATTTATTGCTAAACCTGATCAACCAAGAAATCCCAATCTTTTGTTCTACTATGTCCCTGATGTAGCGGAAGACCCAAATGAGCCATCCTCTCCTTCATTCTCTTACAACAAATAATTCAGACTGTAGCTTGAGCATTACAGCGCTGCACGTTCTTGCTAAAATAAACCATCAATTTTTCTTCACGAATCTTTTGCCCCGACCAATTACGATATCTTGTCAAACACTTCTTCCTCACGCTAGCAACCATCTTTGTAGCAGCCCCAAAAAATCAAATCAGCATGAGTAAGCTCTGTACCCCTTTTAACCAGCCTTGCACCTCTATAATTCCCATCCAAACATGCTTCGTTGATCATCTGAGAAAGGGTTTCACTACATAAAGAGATATGGTGACAGAGGGTCCCCTCGTCTTATTCCCCGAGAATTTTGAACTCGACCACATGGGCCTTCATTAAGGAGAGTGAATTCCAGACTATGAACGCAAGCCATAACCCAAGAAATCCAAACCGGATTGAATCCAAAATAACCGAGGACATGTTTAAGGAAGTTCCAATCAACTCTATCATAGGCTTTCTCCATGTCCATTTTCAAGAACATTAAATCTCTTCCTTAGATGGGATTCTTCCCAGTTCCACATCCTCTATATTTGAAATTTCCAGCTGAAATAGACCTTCTAGTCCACGAGGGAAACAAGTCAGGGTGCTTCAGAACTGACTATAGAAGTGCCTTATTAAAATTGCAACAATCTCCTTTTGAGTTACCACTTCGTCTTCGTTCTCGTCAACAATAAACCTGGTCCAATTAATTCTTGTGTCTCCTGACAACCGTAGATCTGTGATAGAAACGAGTACTATTGGAATAAAATATAAAACACATCAGAAGAGATGTATCGTTGACAAACAAAAATTTTCTTAAAACTTTGTTCATTGGGAATAGTTATATAATTTTAATTAATAAGAGAAAACTTTACAAATTTTTACCAACCTTTTGAAGACCTATTAGAGTATTTTAGCTTTTCTCTTTGACACCACGATCTTTCAATCTAAGCCTCCATACCAATGGAAAGATGAGTGGGTATCAAACTGCAAGAATAAATTTACCTCACATTTTTCTAGATTTGCTATATACTCAACACATAAAATAGCAGACTTTCTTTTTCAAAGAAGATCTCTCAATTTTTCTCTTTGTAAAAGTTACGTGAAAAAGATTTATCTGTAGAGATAACTGTTATCTCTACCTTTTTATATATGAGTAATTAGTTATTTTTCAATTAACTATTTTAAATCTGAAATAAACACTACATCAAATATATAGAGAAGGGATATACTTTATATCCTTTATCTCTTTTTATTTTTAATTAAGCAAATCACGTAAGATGTGATTTTATTATGTATATCATATATATATATATGTCTCATATCAACATACGTTTAGCGTTTTAATATATATATATATATATATATATATAAATATAAGTTCACATTTACGTATTAATGGAATCCTGATTTCCCCTTTTTTATTTTTATTTTTATATATTAATATATATAATAAAATCTTATATATATATATATTAAAATTTCAAAAATAAATCACATTTATTTAAGAATAGATTTAAATTCAATCAATTAATTAATTAACTAATGCTCAGTTAAATGTGATAACATTTATCACATTATAGGTCACGAAAAATATTTTTTAGTGTCACATTAATAACTCAAGTGTGAAATAATTAATTCAAAATTCAAAAATTCTAGATTAAATATGTGTAATTCATTCTATGCATTAAATCTAATAGTGTTATAGAGGTGGCATAGGGGACATACGGACCTATAACCCAAGCTCTAATAAATTTGATAATTAATTAAACTCTTTAATTAATGTGTCGAATTTATTAGTTTCAGTGTTACTTTACTAAAAACCTGCAGCTAAACTCTTGAGATTATAATGAAATTACTCAAAGAAAATAAGCGAGTAGTCCATTGATATAATCTTTACATATAAGTTAGTCATCCATAAATAGTTCATAATAAAAGCTAGGTTCAATATCCGTTTACCTCTCTTATTACATCTTTATCCTTAAGTTTCAATAATTTTCTAATGAACAATTAATTCATAATCTTATTATGAATGAGCGCTCTATTGTTCAAACCTCGAATTATCACTCAAAAGAACTATATTTCTAACTTCCATAAGGTACATTATGTTTTCAAGATGCTAAGTTATGATTTGTACTTAGACAAATCTTACCATGCAAGTCAACAAACATGATGTCATAAATAGGAGTCTAATAAATACTAAGGATTAAAACTGTCAAATATATGATCATCATAGTGATAAATTTGAATACTATACTTATAACAGATGATTATTAGAGATTTATAATTTATCGGGTCTAGTCCTATATAATCTCATTATATAAAATACCTCAAATCCAATGTCTTTATATTAATAGCCCAGATAAGAATATTTTATTGTAAATGAGATTGGACCGTACTTGTAATATTTAATTAAAGATCCCAAACTTTAATTAATTATTATGGACTATTTAGATTATTATCTATTAATTTTATCCCTAGGCATATAACACTTATATGCTAAATTTATAGTTACATAAATAATCATGAAATTTTCTTGATGTTTTACATATAAGCAGCCAAAATATTTATTAAATGTCACTTTATTTATTTATTAACAATATGTACAATGTTACCACTTTTAGTGCACCAAACCCAACAATCTCTTACTTGCCCTAAAGTAGGTGAGACATGTCTCTAAGACCCAAGCCTTCTAACTGTCCCTCGAAGCTCTTTGTAGGTAACGTCTTGGTAAATGGGTCAGCAAGATTTTTATCCAACGCTATCTTCACAACTTCCACATTGCCTCCATGTACCATCTCTCTAATCAAATGATATTTTAGCTCTATATGCTTTCCTCTTTTGTGGCCTTTGGGTTCTTTTGAATTTGCCACTAGACCACTGATATCACAATACAGTGTGAGTGGTTTATCTATGTCTGGAACAACTTCAAGATCACTTAAGAACTTATGAAGCCAAACAGCTTCTTTAGTTGCTTCACAAGCAGCCACATATTTAGCTTCCATAGTGAAATCAACAATATATGATTGTTTAGTGCTTCTCCAAACTATGGCTCCACCACCAAAAGTAAACACTGATCCAGACGTAGATTTACATGTGCCTTTGTCTGATTGTAAATCAGAATCAATGTATCCAATGGGAATCAGATTCTCATCAGAAAATACCAGCATATAGTTTCTCGTTCTCCTAAGATACTTGAGAATATATTTAATTGCTACCCAATGATCTAATCTTGGGTTGGATTGATACTGACTGACTATACCCACCGCATAACAAATGTCAGGTCTTGTACACAACATGGCATACATTAGACTTCCCACTACAAATGCATAGGGTACTCGTCTCATGTATTTGTCCTCTTGAGTTGTCTTAGGACACTGCTCTTATGAAAGATAAACTCCATGACGTGTAGGTAAATTACCTTTCTTGGAGTTTTGCATCGAAAATCTAATAAGCACTTTATCAATATACGATGCCTGAGATAGTGTCAACAATTTGTTCTTGCGATCTCTTATGAGTTGGATTCCAAGAACATAAATTACTTCTCCCAAACCTTTCATTTGGAATTGGTTGGCGAGCCATTTCTTTACATTAGATAATATCCCTACATCATTCCTAATGAGTAAGATATCATGTACATAAAGAACTAAAAAGACCACCTTCTTATCTTTGATATACTTGTATACACAAGGTTCATCAATATTTTGATCGAATCCATAAGACTTGATCGCCTCATCAAATCTTAAGTTCCAAGATCTTGAAGCTTGTTTGAGTCCATAGATGGACCTTTGCAACTTGCAAACTTTTTGCTCTTGACCTTTGACTACAAACCCTTCTAGTTGCACCATATAGATGCTTTTCTCAAGATAGCCATTCAAAAAGGTAGTCTTGACATTCATTTGCCATATCTCGTAATCAAGATATGCAGTAATGGATAAAAGAATCTAAATGGATTTAAGCATAGCTACAGGTGAGAAAGTTTCTTCATAGTTAACTCTCTCCTTTTGGGTATAACCCTTTGCCACAAGCCTAGCTTTGAAAGTCTCAACTTTTCTATCCACTCCTCTTTTCTTCTTGTAGATCCACTCGCATCTTATGGGTTTTATCCCTTTAGGTAGATCTACAAGTTCCCAGACTGAATTGGAGTACATAGAATCCATTTCAAGGTTCATAGCCTCCAGTCATTTCTTCTTTTTAGAATCTTCCATTGTATGACGATATGTCAATAGATCATCCTCATCATTATCAGAGATAACAATATGTGCTTCTCCAATTTCCCTGTATCGAGCAGGTGGTCTCACAACTCTCCCACTACATCGAGGTGGTATGACATTCTAATTTGGAGATGTGGTCTCCTCATTTTGTCCTTCGACAATGGTTGTCAGTTAAAGTCTGATCTGATCAGAAAGTAACACTTTAAGTACAACTTTACTACGAGGTTTATAATTTGTCATATAATCATTCTCGAGAAAAGTGGCACTTGTCGATATAAATACATTTTTTTCCTGTGGACTATAAAATAAACCTCTCCTCGTTCCTATTGGGTATCCCACAAACATGCATACTTCAAAACATGGTTTCAGATTCCTGATCTTTCTTTTTAGCACATGTGCTGGACACCCCAATATACAGATATGTCGCATATTAGGTTTGCGACCATTCCATAACTCTAAAGGTGTTTTTGGAATAGACTTAGATGGAACTATATTGAGAAGATATACTGTAGTTTGTAGCACATATTCCCAAAATAAAATGGGTAATGATGAGTAGCTGAGCATAGATCTCACCATATCAAGCAATGTTTGATTTCTTCTCTCTACAACACCATTCTATTGTGGTGTTCCAAGTGCGGTGAGTTGTGATAGAATACCATGTTCTACCATATAGTCCTTGAATTCAGTAGCAAGGTATTCCCCTTCTCGATTAGATTGAAGAGTCTTCACCATCTTTCCTAATTGCTTTTTAGCTTCAGCTTAGAATTCTTTGAACTTTTCAAAAGTTTCAGATTTCCTTTGCATTAGGTACATGTATCCATACCTCGAATAATCATCAATAAATGTGTCAAAATATTCATAATTACCATGTGCTTGTACATTCAATGGACTACAGATATCCTAATGTATTAGCTCAAGTGGTTCCTTAGCCTTTTCACTGTTTGTAGAGAAAGGCCTTTTAGTCATTTTACCTTCAAGACAAGATTCATAAACTGGTAGAGAACTAATCTCTTAAAGGACCATTCTTTACTTGTCTGTTAATTTTGTCAAGGTAACTAGACCTAATCTAAGGCGCCATAGGTATGTTTCATCATTAGAAGAAATCTTTTGCTTCTTGGGTTTTGGTTGTTCAACTTTGAATATTTCAGTATTGAACAGTGATTTTTTGTTGGGCCTTAAGGTGTAAAGCCCATTTTCCAAATGTGCAGAACAATTATCCAAACCATTTCTAGAAATGTTAACATAATTATTATTAAAAGGATCATTAAACATTTGCTCAAACAACCTAGAAACAAAAATCAAATTTCTGTGAAAACTAGGAATGTAATAAACATTGTCCAAAATTGAAAACTTATTTCTAAAATAAAGTTTAATGACTCCCACTGCTCTTGCTGAAACAACCTCTCTCGTTCCCACTCTCATCGTTTGTTCCTCGTCGGCAAGTTCCCTTGAAGAACTAAGCATCTACAAAGAAGAACAAACAAGGTTAGTTGCCCCTGAATCAATTATCCAAGGTGAATTATCATCTTTAACTAAACAAGCTTCTAAAATGAGTAAATTCGATTTACCATGTTCTTCTTTGCTTTGAGCTCCTGAAGATACTTTTTGCAGTTTCTCTTCTAGTGCCCAACTACGTTGTAGTGGAAACATTTTCCTTTGGGCTTCTTTTGCTTTGAGCTATTTTTGTTGTTGTTGCTTTTGTTTTTCTTAGGTTTCCCTCCATTCGTAGACTTACCACTTCCTTCAGTCCTCTTCCTTTTCTTATTCTTTCAAGTAGAAAAGGAGGGTTAAGCTTCTACAACATTTACCTCACCTTCATTATTTTTTTTCTTTCAAAATAGACTCAAAGGTTTGCAGCTCATTAAGCAACTCAGTCATGTTATATTTCTATTTGTTCATGAAATAGTTGCTTTTGAACTGGAGGAACACAGGAGAGAGGGTTTCCAAAATCATCCCCACCTGTGTGGCTTCATCTATCACCGCCCTATTCACCTCGGCCTCATGGAGATAGTTAACCATGTTAAGAAAATGTTCTCTGACTGAGACCTCTGCCTTCATTTTGGCATTCATTATAGCTTTAACAACTTCATGGCATGACTTTTCAGAAGGTTTGCCAAACATATCTTGCAGAGACTATATTATCTCATAAGCGGTCTCCATGCTTTCATGCTTCATCCTAAGCACGTCAAACATGCCAGCTAAAAGGAAGCAGTGGGCCTTGTTGCTTGCCTCGATCCAACGATCATATGCTTCTCATACATTACATGAGGCATTGGTAACAAGCGATGGAGGACATTCCTCTATTAGGACAAACTTATAATTTTTTCAAATTAGTACAATGTTCATGTTACTTTTCCACTTGACAAATTTATCTCTGGTTAATTTTTTTATTTGAGAGAATAGCGATGATTGGTTTAGACATTGTTGCTGCAATAAATAAATAAAATGACATGAATTAAATGGTTGCATAAACATCATAAATATATGTTTTGGAATAATAAACATGATGCATGATGCATATTGAAAAACATAAAAAAAATATTTTACTAATTCCACGACTATTCAATTTTAATAAATAAAGTGTTGTCGTAGGGCAGGTCAAATTATTTATGAATTGAATTGAGACATTCTCAATTAATAAATATATACAAAATATTTCATATTTTTTATATTTATTAATAACCGTTTATTTTGGTCAAGATATAATTAACAATTTAATTATATCTTTACGAGTGTAACCCATTATTTTAGATTTTAACAACTTAACTTAAAATTGCCGTCGTAGGATAGGTCAATTTTGAAATACATTGTAAAATCCTATCTCTTAGAAGCTGACTTTGTTATTGATTTAAATGGACATCCTCCATAGGGAGGACGGAATCAAAGCATCGCGAGACGCCACCTAAATCTCATGGTGTTACGCTAATAGTGGAGACCGTAGGTTATATTATCATATTACCTTCTCCCACTCATTATTTTAAAAGGATGTGTTTTATCTTATGAAACATCCAATGTTTCATAATTCTAGTAAATAAAATAAATTTTTAATTACTAGGTTATATCGTGTGTTAATAGAATCACATCCTATTTATACTTAAATAAATTACCAGATTTTCTTAAAATCTAAATTTATTATGAATTATCTAAGTTACCCAATATTAAATAATTTAAAATTAGATAACTTAGATTTAATGTGAATTTACCAAGTCTTAACTATTAAAACTAAATTCACATTATTCGGTTGATTAAAAAATTAAACTAAAATTCTATAAAACCAACCCAATTAATTTAATCTCATTAAATTAATTCTAACACATATTAAATCATATTATAAACCACTTTACACACAACGAAATAATATGCAAGTGTATGCATGTCATATTACAAAAACTATAAGTAGGCACTTTCCTAAATGACATGTTATAATGTATGAACATGTTATCACAATCATCGTATGAAAATAAAGCATGAAAATAAACAATGGATTTTTGACCGGGTTCTTTTAGGTAATTAAAATTACAACCCAAAAAAGATAAAAAAATTATAGGGGTCTTCTTGTAATTATACATAATTCCTTGCTCCAATGTTGTAGTCTTCATCAAGTGGTTTATTATACAACAATCTACTGGGTTATCTTAAAAAAAAAATTTGATAGGCCCAAGTTCTCAACTGGGCTAGGTGACCCAATAGACTTATTCTTCTTCATCTTCTTCATGTGCAATGGACGAGAAAAAAAAAATTGACGCTTTTTTTTTTAATATTAGTGCACTTCGAACTGTGCATGTCAATGCCACAAAAAGAATCTGCATTAACGTTGCATGTGAACTGCATTTTAGTGCAGTTTTTTTTTTTAATATTGTTGTACCTAGACTTCATGATGCACAAAAATGCATTAAATGTTCATTAATAGAAGGCAGCCCTCATGATGGAAAAGTGTAGCAGGTGAAGGAAGAAAAGAAATTATATATACATATATATATATACATAGAAAAGAAATCATAATAATAAATTACAAAAAGTCTATACCCCTTATAAGCTTACACATATTTGATCTCAAACTAAGAATAAAATACCAATCCAAAAGGACCATATAATTAATGACCAAAAATCCATTAATAAAATAATTATTCACACATGAACAAAAATTACAAAGATATAAAGTGCCCACAAACATGCATCAAAATAAAATCATGTCAATTAAAATTATGTATCTTGTAACCTGCTCTGATGCCATTTGTTGGAATAAAATACGAAATGCAGTGGAAGAGACAGATCGTTAACAAACAAGAATTTTCTTAAAACTTTGTTCATCAGGAATAGCTATATAATTTTAATTAATAATAGAAAACTTTAGAAATTTTTACCAACCTTTTGAAGACCTATTAGGGTATCCTATCTTTCCTCTTTGACACCACAATCTTCTAATCCAAGCCTCCACACTAATAGAAAGATGAGTGGGCGTCAAACTGTAAGAATGAATTTACCTCACACTTTTCTAGATTTGTTATGTACTCAACACATGAGATAGCATACTTCTTTTTTTTAGAGAAGAACTCTCAGTTTTTCTTTCCGTGAAAGTTACGTGAAAAAGATTGATCTATGGAGATAACTGTTATCACTATCTTTTTATATCTGAGCAATTAGTTATTTTTCAATTAGTTTATTTTTAAATCTAAAATAACCACCATATCAGATATATGGAGAAGGGTTATACTCTACATCCTTTATCGCTTTTTATTTTTAATTAAGCAAATCACATAAGACGTGATTTTGTTTTGTATATCATATATATACATATATATATATATATATATATATGTTCCATATCAATATAGGTTTAACCTTTAAATATATATATATATAAATAAGTTCACGTATATGTATTAACGTAAATGTGATTTCCCCTTTTTTATTTTTATTTTTAATTTTTTATATATTAATATATATATAATAAATCTTATATATATATTAAAATTCAAAAAGTAAATCACATTTATTTAAGAATAGATTTAAATTCAATCAAGTAATTCATTAACTAATGCTCAGTTAAATGTGATAACATCTATCACATTATGGGTCACGAAAAACATTTTTCTATGTCACATTAATAACTCAAGTGTGAAATAATTAATTCAGAATTCAATAATTTCAAATTAAATATGTGTAATTCATTCTATGCATTAAATCTAATATAATGTTATAGAGGTGGCATTGGGGACCTATGGACCTATAACCCAAGCTCCAATAAATTTGACAATTAATTAAACTCTTTAATTAATGTGCCAAATTTATTAGTTTCAATGTTACTTCACCAAAAACTTGAAACTGAACTCTTGAGTTTATAGTGAAATTACTCAAAGAAAATAAGCAAGTAGTCTATTGATATAATCATTATATTTAAGTTTGTCCTTCATAAATAGTTCATAATAAGAGCTATGTTCAATATCTGTTTACCTCTCTTATTACATCTTTATCCTTGAGTTCCCAAAATTCTCTAATGAACAGTTAATTCATAATCTTATTATGAATAAGCGCTTTACTGTTTAAACCTTGAATTATCACTCAAGAGAACTATTTTTCTAACTTCTATAAGGAAGGAATAGATTTCATATCTGTATAATATTTTTTCTAGCCATTTATTACATTATGTTTCTAAGATGCTAAGTTATGATCTGTATTTAGACAAATCTTACCACGCAAGTCAAAAAACATAATGTCATAAATAGAAGTCTAATAAATACTTAGGATTAAGATTGCCAAATATATGATCATCATAGTGATAAATTTGAATACTCTATTTATAACGGATGATTATTAGAGATTCATAATTTATCTGGTCTAGTCTTATATAATCTCATTATATGAAGCACCTTCAATCTAATGTCTCTACATTAATAGCCCAGATAAGACTGTTCATTGTAAATGAGATTGGACTGTACTTTTAATATTTAATTAAAGATCCCAATCTTTAATTAATTATTACGGATTGTTTAGATTATTATCTATAAATTTTATCTCTAGGCATATAACACTTATTTGCTAAATTTATAGTTAAATAAATAATCATGGAATTTTCTTGATGTTTATAAAAGTATTCATAATAAATATAAGCAACCAAAATAATTATTAAATGTCACTTTATTTATTTATTAACAATATGTACAATGTCACAGCTTTTAGGACACCAAACCTAACAAATACTTATATCCTTTTGTTGATTTGTTTCATTTAATCTCCTCTTTCAGTAAAAGTATTTCCTTCTTATGATCATCCTCAATCTCATCCATAGAGGTCTGTTCTAAGAGCCAATTCTCCAAGCACTCGTAAGTTGGCTGACACAACTTAATGTTCTCCTCTATGTTGCTGAATCGGTTATGATTCCATTGCTTAAGCCCCACATCGTCATCCTCAATCTCATCCATAGAGGTCTGGTCTGAGATCCAATTCTCTAGGCACTCGTAAGTTGGCTGACACAACTTAATGTTCTCCTCTATGTTGCTGAATCGGCTATGATTCCATTGCTTAAGCCCCACATCGTGTAGAGCTCAACGCTGGCTCGGGGGCTGAGGGTTGTAAACTGAATTCCATATGCATTTAACCACAAAACGACTACTTGGGTCCCTAGTCTAAGCCACTTCAAGCTTGAATAGGCATTTCAAAAATTTAGTACCATCGGTAGATAAAAGAACAAGGCAATGCCCACCACTTAGTATTCCCCAAGTAAATTATGGACCATGTCCACCAACCCAAACCCAAGATCATTGACACAAGCTACAAACGATTGAGAAGACTTGTGAGTATTTCAACTTCCACTTGTCGAGAACCCTTCAGATATGGAAAGTGTGCTATTCATATCACCCAATAGATCCCAAGGGCCTCTAACCTGGTCACCAAACCCAAAAGTGCCTATCTCTACCAGTAGGAGCTAAAAAGACCATTTAGCAGCTCTTACCCTTGTGTGCACCTCACGATTTATAAGATTTTTGTTGCAATAGGTAATGTATGCTGCCATACTAATATCCCAGTGAAGTTAAAAGATTGCCATTTTTAGACAACGGCTCTATAACTACCTTTTCCCTCCTAGTTTCTGAAAGGACTATCATATTAGGCTTGTACTACCTAATAAGCACCCCCATCCCTCTAATTACTGAGGCTTAGGCTAAACCTAGGCAATTAACAGCTATAGTCTTGATTGATTCAGGGGAGGTGCACTTTGGCTTGCCTTCGCCTGTTCTTTAGTTGGACTTGACCATGTTTCCCTCTTCACTACTTCATTCCTTTGCTCCTCCTCCTGCATTTCCATGGAGTCTGCTAATTTAATGTTTTTGCGCTAGTGCTTCTCTTCTCCCTCTAGTCTACATGTTGAAGTCTTTTTGCTTCTTCACACAACCTAGGTTGACCCTAATGGTAAAGGCTCCATAGGTCCTATCTAGCACAATAAGATCCGACTTGCCCCCCTAACCTATGCTCACCTTGGGCGGACTTCTCTTGTCTAAAGCTTGCATTTGGGCCCTAAATCTCTTAATCCTAGCTGCTGGTGCTAGAATGACTTGTTGGGCTTGGCATTCGTTAATAGTGTCTGTGCCCATCATCAAATTCACTACTTCATTAGAAGTTTTTGAATTTGCTCCCATCACTATGGTATTGCCTAGGTGCCTAATAAGCTCCCTTTTCCTGGCCATTTCTTTTTAGAAATTTTCAAAGTCAAACCCACTACTTTTTTGCCTCAATTCATGCACTCCACCTGATCCCTTTACTTCTCCACTACTCGTTAAGTAATCGATAATGATGAGTTTTTCCTTTGGTGAGAGGCGTCGAGGCTTGGTAGAATTATATTAACAATGGCAATAGGGTAGGGTAAGGTAAGGTAGGGAATGATCTCCCATCTCCATCCTTGCTCCCTATAACCATCCTTTATCCCCGTCCTCATTTTTGCTTAATGAAAGGTAGAGACAAGGGCCAACGATTCCCCATTGGGGGACATCCTCATACCTTCCTATTTCCTATTTTATACAGCTATGTATTTTAGAATTACAATAATTTATTGTTGGACATGGATGCCCTAAGGAGTGAAAATATAATATGCTTTTGAAGACATTTTTATCAATAAAGAATTTATTTATTATTTATATACCAAATCTTGTCTTTTTTATGTTTATATTTGTTGAATGTATGTTAAGTAATCTAAAGTATAAGATTGTCGGTCTAAACCTTTAAGAATTGGGCATATGATGGACAAATTGTGTGGAAGACATGACTCTTAAGATGACGGTCTAAATCATAAGATCTACAATAGAGGGAATAAAGTTGGGCGCTTTATTCATGCAAAGATTGTTATGTTATCTATATCCCTAATGAGAGATGGTTTGTGTTGACCATTGGAGGTGGACTCTGTGAATAGAAACATTGGTACATTATCATAGGTGATGATGTGTTGGATTAGGACATAAAGTGAATTGATTTGGATTAATGATTTTACCTCGGCAAATCAATTCATGTTAGACAATCATTTGTGTTGTATCTTAATTTGAGCTGGATAGTGGGCCTATTGTTTTGACTTGTGTATTTTGATGTACCAAAGGGTGACATCCATATTTTATAGTGGTACGTATGTTGGTACATTGGAGGCATGACTCTTGATAGCGTAGACCTGTTATTCATAGATATGGAATCCATATTGTTTTGACTTGTGTCTTTTGATGTACCAAAGGGTGACATCCATATTTTATAGTGGTACGTATGCTGGTACATTGGAGGCATGACTCTTGATAGCGTAGACCTATTATTCATAGATATGGAATCCATAGCTCCTCTTTAGGAGTAGTGATATCCTCTTATATGCGCTATTTTGTAATTGTAAAACTAGAGCGCTCAACCAATAGGATACATAGGAGTAACCTAATGATGTACCGTCTTTGGATGGTAAGTTTTTTAATAGTGACATAATGGAACGTAAGATAAAAATAGTTGGCAAGGTAATACCGAACTTGTCCTTAAGCCGATTATGGATAATCCTATGGGGATACAATACATTATGCTATGTCATGGAGACTTATCTATATAGCTTCATAATTCTATATAGTTTGAGAGTGCAGCTCTAAGCTTTTAGTAGAGCAGCATTGGAGTTAATAATTACAAAATGTATATATGGGATATTGGGTTTCATAATTATCGGAAGCTTGAACTATATATGTCCATCAGGTCCCCTTTGCTAGCTGATAAAAATCTTGTAACGATACGGCGTGTTTTTCCAATAATTGGTGACTTATGTCATATTATTAGATTGGCTAAAAATTCGATAGAATCAGATAATTCATGTTTGTTTATCGGTTGAATTAATTTTGTGAAAATTAATTCAAGATAAACTTGTTGAATTATCGGGATCAGATAATTCATGTCTGTTTATTAGTTGGATTAATTTTGAATAGATTAATTCAAGATAAACTTGTGAATTATCAGGAATAGTTATTTTCCTAGAAATTATCTAGATATGACTGTTTTAATAAGATAACTTCTCTATTGGATTATTTGAATTAAAACTTAGGCTCTATCCCAAGAATCTCAGGTGGGAAATAAAGATTTGCAGGGATTATTTATCAAAATTTCAGCAGGCCAATCTTTAAGTTCGGCCTACTGATGGAGCAAGTTTGACAAGCCGATCTGCTAGTTCATCCTGCCGACTGAGTGTTAAATAAATCACGCTTTTTTACACAAATTTTATCAGATACTGAACTTGATTTTATTTTGATTCAAATTTTTGAGGCCTTATCTGATAAGGACTAACTCCTAGGCCTAACCTCTATAAAAAGAAGAGTGAGACTCATTGTTATTTAGATCAATTGAGAAATCTAGAGTGAGATTCTGCTAGTGAGACTCTACAACTCCCCCGAGAGCTATTGTTCACAAATCATGAACTATAACTATGGGTATTTCTCAATTGGTTAGAAGGAGAGTTGCTTGGTGGAAGAGCTATATGAGTGTGCCCACACATACATTGGTTATGGATAGAAAATAGCAAAGAAGGCCAGTTGGTTGAGGCCCTTTTGGAATGCACATCTCTTCACGGATTGTTGGACCTTTTTTGCCTTTATGTGGTTAGTAAGATCTAGTTAATTTATGCATATATTATGTCAAATGTATGTTTTAAAAAATACTCGGGTATAAAAATTTTTAAAATTCTATTGTGTGTTGTTTAACAATTGGTATCAAAGCCATGATTTTTACATAAATTTGCAAGTTTGTGATCATGTTATATGTGTAAATTATGTGATCTTAATCTCTCTCATGCTTGAATATTGATTTTTAGAGAGGTAGCACTCTAAGGTTTCTATATAATTATATGTTGTTGTGGATTATATGGTGAATGTTTATTAAATAATTATGGTTGATTGAATTATTATTTAATTATTTATTAATAAATTAATTTATGCCAGTTATGTTCCTTAGAGGTTAGAAGGTGTATCTAGGTTTTTCATATAATTAGATGACAGACTATTATCTCTGTCTATAAATTATTATTTAATTTTAAATTTATAAAAATTTTATAATTAAATAATCATTCGAAAAAGAAAGAACTAGAAGACGGATCTAGAAGATGGTGATAGCGTTTCTAGGTATTTTCTGAGTTTCTAATTTTATGTTTTTGAATTGTTGCAAATAAAATTAATAAATTGCATTAAAAACTATATTTTCTAAAAAGTGTGATTTCTGCTCGTTCGACATGCCTTACCCTCTAGTTCAGTAGGCTGATGGTCGTAGAATCAGCAAGCTGGACTCACAAGATCGATAGGCCATCAGCGGGGTAGAAATCTGGTGGCAAGCGAACTTTCAAGTTTGGTAGGCCGAATTGTCATGATCAGCAGGCCGACTTGGAAAAGATCGATAGGCCGGGGGGTCTTGAAGGGCAGGCTGATCACACAGACCGACATGCCGATAGAGAGTTGAAATTTTTCAAAAAAGGTGCGTTTTTTGATGCAGTTTTGATTTTATTTTGGGACAATTCTAAGAAACATTAAATTTGGATCAGAAATATGAAGTGTTCGATCTATGCATGATTAAAAACTTAAAGATGGACATTACATGAAAAAGGATACAACTTGAAGATTCAAGGATAAAGAATTGATAATACATTTCGATTTATCTCTTGTAATATTTATTTTCTATTCTCTAAGGTGGAACCATAATATTATAGTTATTTATTATTGTTTTGTTTGTAGCTTTGCATGATTGTTTTGCTTGTCTGCATTATAATATGATTTGCCATGTATATTGATAACATGTCATATAAAATAGGAAATGCCGCGTATTAAAAATTGTTCATGCATGTTTATAAAATAAAACCTTGACTTCAAAAGAATGAGTGGAAGAAGGTTTTCGAAGAGAGGACCTACGGTCTCCATCGTTAGTCCATAGGTAGCACATGATGGTTCCAACCCCTAGGAAGGGACTTCATCGTGCATTAGATTGGATCTCTAGAAGGATAAGGTATTTTAGCATGATTTATCATTGCACACCCTTAGGTAGTGATTATAAACCATGGATAAAATTTTGAAACAATGGTTATACACTCATGTTAATTTTATTATTAACCTCCTCTAGGAGCTTTGTTCATAAAATTGATGGCTAAAGAAATGATTATATATATATGCTAGATCATACAGGTCCTGGATGACATATATGAATTTGGAGGGGATCTGTGTTTCTAATTGAATTTGGCAAGACGCACCTAGGAGTTGTTGAATTTTGAGTTGATAATTATCATTGTAAGGTTGTGATATTTTTAAGTTTTGACACATAAACACATTTGTATATTTTATATGATTGTGATAATTATCATTTGTTTATGTTTGGTATATGATTCTTTATTGTAGATTAAAAATGTCTAAAAATGTCTTATTATTGATACTTGATAAAAACCAATTAACTGATGAGAACTATAATTTTTGGAAATGGAACCTGAGCATCGTCCTGTCCTTTGAGAAACTAAAATTTATGCTAATGATACCTTGTCCTCCCGACCCTATGAGAGATTCCACTAACGATCAAATCCAAGCATATGATTGTTGGAAAGATGCTAATGATCAGGCCTGTTGCTATGTTATGGCTAATATAATAACGTACTACAGGCTCAATATGAGGATTATGAGACTAAGCAAATCTTGAATAATCTAGAAGACATGTTTGGAGGCCAGGCCTTAACCAAATAGCAAGAGGTGCTTCAAAAACTTTAAACTGTAAGCAGAGACTGGGGATGTCTGTAAAGGAGCATATGATGTTGGTCATGGGTTACCTCGCTAAGGCTCAGACCAATGGAGCTGACATCAATGCTGAAACTTAGATGACTATGGTCTTTGAGACTTTATCTAAGGAATTTATTCCATTTAGAGCTACATTTAATTTCAACAATAGGTAGGATATGACCTTGACGGAGTTGATGAAACAGTTATAGGAGTTCAAATTGTTGATTAGGGAGTCTCTTGTGAGTGGCGAGGCCAACTTGGTAGTCGCTTCTGGTTCCAATCCCAATCCTAGGAATAGAAAGAAACAACAGGCTAAAAACAGGAAATCTTCTATTCCTACAAGCGGCAAGAACAAAAAGAAGAAGAAGAAGAACACGAAGAAGCTTAAGTGCTTCTTTTATGGGAAGGTTAAGCACATTAAGAAGAATTGCAAGAACTTCCTTTCCCTAAGAGGTAGGTGTGATCCTCTGTATTTAGAAACTTGTTTAGTTAAGGAATCCGGTGACATTTGGGCCATAGATTCTAGAGCAACTAATCATGTTTGTGTTTCTCTATAGGGGTTTAAAGAAATGAGAAGTCTGCTGCATGAAGACTTTACACTTCAGATGGGCGATGGATCCTTAGTCTTAGCTAAACCAGTGGGAGACGTCCATCTGTATTTTGATAATTATAGGAATTTAATTTTGCAAGATTATTTTTATGTTCCTAAATTTAAGAGGAATTTAATTTCTGTAGCGTATTTATTTAAAGACTCCTATTTGGTTTCTTTCAATGATAAAGTGGTGATTTGTAAAAGTAAATCTTTTATTTGTTCTAGATGGATGTAAAATAATCTATATTTTATCAAACCTGAGATGAACTTATTGCTTAGTGCTAAGGTGAATGATAATAACTCTAAAAGACTTTTAAAACTTCCCACTCTAATAAGACTTATCTTTAGCATTTGCTACTTGGTCATATTAACCTAAATAGGATTCAAAGGTTGGTAAAAGATAGACCCTTAAGTCATTTAAAGATAAAATCTATACCATAATGTGAATCTTGTTTGGAGTGTAAAATGACCAAAAGACCATTCGAGTCTAAGGGCAATAGGGTCAAAAGGGTTTTAGAACTTGTGCATAGTGATGTTTGCAGACCGATGAACATCTGGGTATGAGAAGGGTATGAGTACTTCATCACTTTTATTGATGATTACTTAAGGTATGGGTATGTGTACCCGATGCACCACAAAAGTGAAACTTATGATAAGTTCAGGGAGATTCAAGTTGAAGTAGAAAAACAATTGGATAGACCCATAAAGGCACTTCAATCCTATTGATGTGGTGAATAACTTTCTGATGAGTTCTTAGGACACTTATTAGAGAATGGGATTTTATCCCATTTGATTGTACCGGGTACTCCGCAACAAAATGGTGCAGCGGAGAAAAGGAATAGGACTTTGTTGGATATCGTCAGGTCCATGATGAGTTATTCATTATTGCCTTTATCCTTTTGGGGATATGCATTATAAACCGCATGTTATCGCTTGAACAAAGTGCCTTCAAAATTGGTTCCTAAAACTCTTCACAAGTTATGAATGGGGAAGAAGACATCCCTAAACCATATTTGCATATGGGAATGTCTAGCTCATGTCTTGTCTAGGGATGCGAATAAATTGGAAGCATGTTCGAAAGTTTGTATGTTTGTAGGATATCAAAAAGGGAATAAAGAGGGTTATTTTTATAACTCAAAGGAAAATAAAGTCATGGTTTCAACTAACGTAACTTCCCTTAAAGAGAGTTACATGAACAACTTTAAGCCTCGAAGCAAAGTGGTGTTTGAGGAGCTGAGGAGTGATTTGATCACTCTAGGGCGCTTCAACGTAGTGAAAGGATTAAGCGTCAACCTAAGAGGTATATGTTCAATGGTGAGGCCTTCTTGGTTGAATCGGATGAACATGACAAGGATCCTTACACTTACGTAGAGGCTATGGAGGATGTTGATTTGAAATCTAGACAGAGCCCATTAACATAGAGATGAAGTCTATGGAGACTAATCGGGTCTAAGAGCTTGTGGATCTTCCCATAGGGGTAAAACCTATAGGGTATAAGTAGATCTATAAGAGGAAGAGAGGTGTAGATAGAAAGGTCAAAACTTTTAAGGCTAGATTGGTAGCTAAGAGACACTCGCAAAGGGAAAGAATCGATTATGAGGAAACCTTCACCTGTAGCTATGCTTAAGTCCATCCGGACTCTCTTATCCATAGCTACTGCAGTTGACTACGAGATTTGGCATATGGATGTCAAGACGGCCTTTGAAAGTGGCTATCTTGATGAATCCATTTATATGGAACAACTAAATAGGTTCAAGATCAAAGGTCAGGAGGGTAAGGTTTGTAAGATGCTGAAGTCAATTTGTGGACTTAAGCAGGCTTCTTATTCTTGGAACTTAAGATTTGATTAAGTGATCAAGACTTATGGGTTTGCACAAAATGTGGACGAACCATGTGTGAACAAACACATAATGGATGTCAACGTAGTTTTTCTACTGCTCTATGTAGATGACATTCTGCTAATTGTCAATGACGTTGCACCATTGTCATCGGTCAAATTATGGTTAACCAAGCAGTTTGGCATAAAGGACTTGGATGAGGATAATTTTGTTCTCAGTATCCAGATCTTTTGGGATAGGAAGAACAAAATGATAGCCTTGTCCTAGGCCGGCTACATAGATAAAATTCTCAAGAGGTTTGCAATGCTTGATTCCAAGAAATGTGGGCAACCATCTAGGTTTGAAATTACTCTTTCTGAGAAAGACTCTCTAAAGTCTAAGGAAGGAAGAGAACACATGAAGAAGGTGCCTTATGCTTCGGCAGTGGATAGTCTCATGTACACCATGCTTTGCGCATGACCAGATATTTATTATGCAGTCGGGATTGTAAGTTGATTTTAGGTGGATCTGAGACCGAACTATTAGGTTGCAATCAAGCATATTTTTAAGTACCTAAGAAGGACTCGAGGGTATATGCTTGTGTATTTGGGTGAGGACTTAACTCCTCTAGGACACATTGATTTGGATTTTCACTCTTGTCTAAATTCAAGAAGATCGACTTTGGGTTTTGTGTTTACTCTGGGCAGTGGTGCCATTAGTTAGAGAAGTGTGAAACAACATTGCACTTTAGATTCAACGATGGAGGTAGAGTATGTGGCCGTTAGTGATGCTTCGAAAGAAGTAGTGTGGCTCTGCAAGTTCCTTGGTGATCTTGAGGTAGTTCCTAGTATGGATAAGGCGGTATCACTATACTATGATAATAGTGTGGCAGTAGCTAACGCTAAGAAACTAAGATTTCATAAGAAGAATAAACATATTGATCAGAAGTATCATGTGATAAAGGACTTTATAGAAGGCGGATATGTCGTTGTGTGCAAAATTGCATCAGGGGACAATTTAGTTGGTCCATTTAGAAGACAATAACTGAGAGAGTCTTCAAGAGGCATGTGGAAGCTATGGGGATGCGAGATTTGTCATATTTAGTCACTCAATGTAAGTAGGAGATTATTGGACATGTATGTCCTAAGAAGTAAAAATGTAATATATTTTTGGAGATATTTTTATCAATAAAGAATTTATTTATTATTTATATACCAAAGCTTGTCCTTTTTACATTCATATTTGTTAAATGTATGTTAAGTAAACAAAAGTCTAAGACTGTCAGTCTAAACCTTTAAGAATTAGGCATATGATGAATGGATAATGCAAAAGACACGATTCTTAAGGTGACAGTCTAAATCATAAAATCCACAGTCGAGGAAATAAAGTTGGGCGCTTTATTCATACAAAGATGGTTACATTTTCTATATCCCTAACGGGAGATGGTTTGTCTTGACTATTAGAGGTGGACTCCACAAATAGAAACATTGGCACATTATCCTAGGTGACGATGTGTTGGATTGGGACATAAAGTGAATTCATTTAGATTAATAATTTTGTCTCTGTAAATCGATTCATTTTAGAAAATCATTTATGTTGTATCTTAATCTTGAGATGGACAGTGGGTCCATTGTCTTGACTTGTATCTTTTGATGCACCAAAGGGTGACATCCACATTTTATAGTGGTATGCATGCTCTACGTTGGAGGCATGACTCTTGATAGCATAGACCTGTTATTCATAGATATGGAATCCATAGCTCCTCTTTAGGAGTGGTGATATCCTCTTATATATGTTATCCTATAATTGAAAAATTAGAGCGCTCAACCATTTGGATACATAGGAGTAATCAAATGGTATACCATCTTTAGATAATAAGTTTTTAGATGGTGAGATAATGGAACGTAATACAAAAATAATCGAAAAGGGAAAACAAAACTTGTCCTTAATTGATTATGGATAATCTTATGGGGAGACGATACATTATGGTATGTCATGGAGACTTAACTATATGGGCTTTGTAATTCTATATAGTTCCAGAGTATAGCTCAAAGCTTTTGGTAGAGTAGCATTGGAGTTGATAATTATGAAATGTATATCTAAGATATTGGGTTTTGATAATTATCGAGAGCTTGAACTATATAAGTCCATCAGGTCCCCTTTGCTAGCTCATAAAAATCCTGTAACAATATGACGTGCTTTTTCAATAATTGGTGACTTGTGTCATATTATCAAATTGGTTGAAAATTTGATAAAATTAGATAATTCATGTCTGTTTATCGGTTGAATTAATTTTATAAAAATTAATTCAAGATAAACCTGTTGAATTATCGAGATCAGATAATTTATGTCTGTTTATTGGTTGGATTAATTTTAAATAGATTAATTCATGATAAACTTGTTGAATTATCAAGAATATTTATTTTTCTAGAGATTATCTAAATATGACTGTTTTAATCAAATAACTTCTCTATTAGATTTTTTGAATTAAAAATGAGGCTCTATCCCAAGAATCTCAGGTGGGAAATAAAGATTCACAGGGATTATTTATCAAAAGCTCAACAGGCCAATCTTTAAGTTTGGCCTACTGATGGAGCAAGTTCGAAAGGCTGATTTACTAGTTCGCCCTAGCGACCAAGCGTTAAATAAATCATGCATTTTCTCGTGGATTTTATTAGATATTGATCTTGATTTGAATCTAATTTGAATTTTTAAGGCCTTATCTGACAAGGACTAACTCCTAGGCCCAACCTTTATAAAAAGGAGAGTAAGACTCATTGTTATTTAGATCAATCAAGAAATTTAGATTGAGACTCTACCAGTGAGACTCTATAACTCCCTAGGGAGTTGTTGTTTGCAAATCACGAGCTATAGCTTTGGGTATTTCTCAATTGGTTGGAAGAAGAGTTGCCTGGTGGAAGAGCTACATGAGCATGCCTACACATACGCGGGTCGTGGATAGAGAATAGCAAAGAAGGCTAGTTGGTTGAGGTCCTTCTGAAACGCGCATCTCTTCATGGATTGTTGGAGCTTTTCTACATTTATGAGGTTAGTAAGATTTGGTTAATTTATGCAATAAAGTGTCAAACTTGTGTTTTGAAAAATACTATGGTATAAAAAATTTTAAAATTTCGTTGCGTACTGTTTTTTCAACATTTATAATACGAAATAAAGTGGAAATTTACTATAAATTTCAACCAAAATCAATGGTTTCTCCTAACAAACAATTTCTAAATATATACAAACCAAATCTCAATAATAGTGCCACACAAGATCTTATCAAATACAATAATTTAATATTAAGATTATTAACACTAATGCTCTCTAAACTTTAGAACAAAACTATTAAAAGCTAACGACTACTACCTTGGTATCAGTTCTCCTGCTAGCATGCTCAAAACTAAGGGTACTAAGCATGGTTGTAAATCCTTGGCTCCTTGACTCAAGGGTTGAAAATCAAATCAATGTTGTAGGTTGGAATGGAAATTCAATCAATTGGTTGTGTTGCTATAGAATGAAGTCAAGTAAGTACAAATTAAGTAAGTACTATTTAGTGAAAGTAAGGTTGGGGTCTCTCACATTTTGACTTTTAAACTTTAGAAATCACCACTTTATTACATTAAACTTCCAGATCTCACCACTTTACCCTTTCCTTCCAATTTTTTGTTAAAAGAGACAGAAATCTACCCACATGAACCACGCATGCATAGTCATTGTGGGCAAAAATGATATGTTATCATACCCAAATTTTGATCATCGTCATTCTTTCTATTCAGTATAATTTGTTCTTTTTCTTTTAATTTTGCTCATTATCCAATATTTGGGTCCCACAGAGCTTCACTATCAATGATGCATAAAACAAAAATACCAATATGTAATAGAATCTAAATCAATGAAACTAGAGGCAAAATTAAAAAGAATGAAAAAAGTAAATTAAACCAAATGTTGGAGAATCCTTCAACCTTTCAAAAAGGAAAAAAAAATTAAAAAATAAATCCTTAACCACGAAAATCAAATAAGAGAATTTTATACATCTAGTTCTCGTGAACTACCTAAAAATTCACTAAGATCTCTTATAGTCTTTTGATCTAGATCAAAATCACACCAAAAAAGAAAGATGAAATTCGTCAGTATGGGACGAATGTCTCAAAGCAGTTGAGCTGGTTGAACTTCATGTTGAGAAAAAAGGTTTGGGTCGAACTAATTGTATACGTCAGGTTATTGGTTGTACACTGTTAGGATACTGTCGGAGTTACTTAATATTATAGTTATACTTAGTTGTTTACTAGTTGGTTACTTGTTATCAACCACTGTATTACCATTGGATCACTATTAGATCAGTTAGTTATCTGTTGAAGTTTGTTACAGTAGGAAAAATGTGTCATCTAACAATTAGTTGCAAATTGTATATTTAAAGCTCAACTAGTAGATGAATACAACTATAGAACAATTCATATTGAAAAACATTTTCTCTCTTAAATTCCTTCTTCTTTTTTTCTCTTAGTTTTTCACTTTAATTTTCCTAGAAAATTTAACATGATATCAAAGCTTAATGTTCTAGATGTTGGGAGCTCACCGAAGGTGTCTAACAATGGCAGATTGAGTTCTTCTTCTTTTTCTCGATTTGTCCCTGTTCTATTTCCCTATCCGATTTTGTTTAAATTGGATTTGAGTAATTTTCTTGTTTGGTGAAAACAAGTCTTTACAACCATTAAAGGCCATTGACTTTAGAATTTTCTACCAGACTTGATGTTACCACCACAAAAGTTTCTTTCTCTTGGCGATAAGCTTGTAGAGAAGATCAATCCTGACTTTCTGGTTTAGGAACAGTAGGACCAATTGATTCTTTCTTGGATTCTTGCCTCAGTTTCTAATGGAATTCTTGCACAATTAGTAAATTGTGATTTTTCTACTCAAGTATGGAAAACTCTAAAGGTGTGTTTTGCTTTTTAAATCAGAGTAAAGGTAGCTCAGTTCAAAACTCAACTGCAAAACCTAAAGAAGGGGTCTCTAAGCATCAATGACTTCCTTCTTCATGTTCGTTACTATGTTGATATGCTTGCATTGGTTGGTCATCAATTGTCTGCTAAAGACCACATTGATTTTATTCTTGATGGCCTGCCTTCTGAGTAAGAGACAATTATCATCTCACTTAATACCAGAGTTGATCCATTTACCGTGGAAGAATTGAATCATTACTTCTTGCTCAAGAAGTAAAGATTGAAAAGAATATGTTGAGTCTTGATTTAGTAATGGAAAATCTTACATTTTCTAACCAGAACCAGTTTGGTAGCAACAAGAAATTTTCTGGTTCAAGTAATGGAGGAAATTTCTTTCCTTATTCACAATGTATAAATTCAACTTTCTTTCCTACTTTTAACTCTATGTTTATTGGTCAAAGTGGTCGAGGACCTTTTTTTGGATTAGGATCAAGACAATCTAGAGGATACTTTGGTCCTTGAGGACGTGGAGGATCATGTGGTAGAGGTTGTGGTTCATGGCGAAATAGCAAGTTACAGTGTCAACTTTGTGGCAAAATGGGACATTTAGTTGTTAACTGTTCTGTAAATTTTATCAATCTTTCTCATGACCTACTCAACTTCTTGGTGATTCTTCCAATTTTGTTCCCAAGAATAGTTCTCGAGGAAACTTTGTTCAATTTCAGCCCTCAGATTGTGATCAATCTTACTCACCAATGTCAGCAATGATAGCCACACCAGAAAACATCCACAATTTCATAAGGTATCTAGAGAGCAACACAGGAACAAAATGGTATCCTAACTTTGGAGCAACAAACCATATTACTGTAGATGCATCAAATCTGATGATTAAAACTAATTTCAGAGGCAAAGATCAAGTTCACATGGGAGATGGTTTAGATATTAAGTACATTGGTTATTCTCAATTTTTATCTCTCTATGTTGCATCTAAAACACTTATTCTCAAAGAGCTTCTTCATGTTCCTAAAATCACCAAGAACTTACTTAGTGTTTCAAAATTGCCAAAGATTATCAAGTCTATTTTGAATTTAGAACTGACTCTTGCTTCGCAAAGGATCTTGCATTCCAAGCAATTCTACTAGAGGGCATCTTAAAGGCAATCTCTATGCTTTTGACACTTCTCAAATCAAGCTTTAGCAATCCAAATCCTCTCCTCAGTCTCATGCTGATACAAGTTCAAATTCTTAATTCAAAGATCTATCCAATATCGGTCCATTCTCTTGTTAAAATTCTTGTAATGTGTTTGTAGCTTTTCATCTTTGTTCAATAGCTAGCATAATAAACTTGGCCATCCTTCTAAACAAACAGTAAAACTTGTACTCTCTTTTTGTAATCTAAAGAACATCAATAAAATGCCTCATAATGTGTGTTCAGCCTATTGTCTTGGTAAACTGCACAAATCTCCCTTCTCTAATTCTTCAAATGTTATACCAAACCATTGGAACTAGTACATACTGATCTTTGGGGTCCTTCCCTAGTCCTTTCCACTAGTGGTAACAGATACTATATACACTTCATTGATAGCTTTCCAGGTTTACTTTGATTTATTTGCTAAGACACAAATATGAAGCCTTACAGACATTTGTTAATTTCAAGAAACAAGTTGAGTTACAGTTAGGTACTAAACTATAAACTATGTAGTCTGATTAGGGAGGAGAGTATAGACCATTTATTGATCTTATTACAACTCATGGGGTAGTCCATAGGCATCCTTGTCTTCATGTTCATGAACAAAATGGCCTAGCAAAGAGGAAACATAGACACATTAGAGAAACAGGTTTAACTTTACTTGTTCAAGTATCTATGCCATTTAAACATTGCAATGAAGCCTTTAGAAGAGCTGTATACTTTATAAATCGATTACCCTCTTTAGTGATTGGAAATATATCACTGTTGGAAAAACTGTTCAAAACTAAACCCCAATACACTCAACTCAAAACTTTTGGTTGTCTATGTTTTCCAGACCTCAAACCATACAGTCATCACAAATTTTCCTATAAATCTGTACCTTGCATTTTTGTTGGTTACAGTCTCAATCAGAAAGGTTACAAATGTCTAGCTTCCAATGGTAGAATTTTCATTTCTAAAGATGTCACCTTTGATGAACTTATTTTTCCTTTTGCCTCACATTCTAAATTTTCACCACCTTCTGAGTCCTCTAATGAACTCTCTCCTACTCCATTAACAACTCTTTCTCTAATTACTCCTTCCTCAGATGCAACTACTGGTCATAATATTGAGAATGAACATAATGCTACAATTACACCTATTGTTTCTCCTGTTTCATATTATAATCAAGTCACTGCTCTAATTGTTGAAAATCATGTTCTAGTTACAACTTTAAAGCCCACACAAAATGTTCATTCTATGAAAACTAGAACAAAGGCTAGCATTTTCAAACCTAAAGTTTACAAGTCTACAAGAGAACCTAGTATAATTGTAGAGGCCTTAACAAATGATAACTAGAAGTAGGCTATGATGGATGAATATATGGCCTTACTCAGGAACAATAGTTAGAGCCTAGTAAATTTACCTAAAGGAAGAACAGCAATGGGCTACAAATGGGTGTTCAAAGTGAAGGAGAAGCCAGATGGCACAATTAACAAGTACAAGGCTAGGTTGGTGGCTAAAGGGTTTCATCAAGTTGCAGGCTTTGAGTTTGATCAAACCTTTAGTCCAATGGTTAAGCAAACAATAATCAGAGTAGTACTTACAGTTGCACTTGCTAGAAATTGGTGTGTAAGATAGACAGATGTGAACAATGCATTCCTTAATGGAGATTTACAAGAAGAAGTGTTTATGGAACAACTTGCTGGCTTTATTGATCCCAAGAACCCCAATCTAGTCTTCAAACTTCACAAGTCCCTATATGGACTTAAACAACCACCTATAGCTTGGTTTGAAAAAAATTTTCAAGCTCTTCTTAGTCTTGGTTTTAAGTCAACAAGATCTAATCAGTCTCTATTTGTTCAGCAAAATGATCGATCTACAGTCTTTATACTTTGCTATATTGATGATATATTAGTTGCTGGAAGTGACAATGCAACTATATAGGCTTTAATTAGTCAACTAAATGCCAAGTTTGCGCTCAAGGACCTTGGAGAAATAGATTACTTCTTAGGGATTCAAGTAAGGAAGTCTGACAATAGGATACACTTGTCTCAAGCTAAATATATAAGAGATTTGTTATGCAAAACTAAGATGTAGTTTGCCAAAGGTACTTCAGCTCCTATGAGAACTGGACAGAAGTTGACTGCATATGGTAGTGATCTAGTCCAAGATCCTCATCTATATAGAAGCACTGTAGGAGCTTTTTAGTACATAACTATCACAAGACCAGAATTGGCATACTCAGTTAATAAAGCTTGCCAATTTATGCAACAACCACTTAAGGTTCATTGGAAAACTGTGAAATGTATCCTAAAATACTTGGTAGGAATAATTGAATTTGGTCTGCGTCTCACCAAAAGTGAAGCTTAGTCATTGAACCTAGTGGGATTTTGTAATGTTGATTGGGTTTCAAATATGGATGATAGATGTTCCACTTTTCGTTATTGTCTCTTCCTTGGTGTAAACCTTATATCCTAGCAATCCGAGAAGCAGCATACTTTGTCACAATCTTTAACTAAGGCAGAGTATAGAAGCTTAGCTAGTTTGGTAGCAGAAATTAGCTAGATAGAAGGATTGCTAACTGAACTTGGAATAATAAGTTCCAAGAAACCAATAGTGTGGTGTGACTACCTAAGTACAGTTCATCGTGTAGAAAATTCAATCTTACATGCTCGTACTAAACACATTGAGTTGGATTTATACTTTGTTCATGAAAAGGTTCAACAAAAGCTACTAGAAGTGAAGCTTCTATCCCCAATAGATCAAATAGCTGATGTTTTACTAAAGCAATATCTAGTTCAATGTTTGGTTCCTTTGGAGACAAACTTAAAGTCCTAGATTTTGGTACCTTAAGTTTGAGGGGGGATGTTGAGAGAAAAGGTTGAACTAATTATATACGTCAAATTACTGGTTGTACACTGTTAGGATACTATAGAGTTAGTTAATATTACAGACAGAGTTAGTTGGTTACTAGTTGGTTTCTTGTTATAGACCACTGGATTACCATTGGATTATTGTTAGATTAGTTAGTTATCTGTTGAAGTTTGTTACAGTAGGAAACACATGTCATCTAATAATTAGTTGCAAATTGTACATTTAAGCTCAAATAGTAGATCAATTTATACTAAAAAATGTTTTTTCTCTCACATTCCTTCTTCTTCTTCTTCTTTCTTTCTTTCAGTTTTTCACTTCAATTTTCCTAAAAAATTCAATGCGCCTATCTAATTCTTTGCGTCTTCTTCGTCTTTGTCTTCTCCGTAAATTCTCTTTTTCCCCTTGATTGCTTTCCAAACTTATTCTCTAAAGCTCTATCGTTTCATTGCGAAGCCTTGGCATCTACTTTGGGAACTTGTTGATAAAAGTCATTGACTCTATTTTGGGTAGAAATGTGAGAATATGCCAACTTCTTTCCAGTCCTAGATGAAAGAGTTAGATGACTCTAGTATGATAAAATATTGTTTTTACCATTAATGACCATGGACGTGCATCTCATGTGGGCAGATTTGCCTTTCTTTCAACGAAAAATTGGATGAAAGGGGCACGTTGTTGAGATCTTAAAGTTTAGAGTAATAAAGTGGTCATTTTTTAAAATTTAAGAAACAAAGTGAAGAAGATCTAAAATTTAGGAGCTATTTGTGTTACTAATCCTTAATATTTTATGTTTATATAAAAGTTATAATAGATACTATACATGTATATTAGGGCTGACGTCGGATGTGGAGTACATTCCTCGTCCTTGCCTCACCATGATCTTGGGATAAGATTTTATGCCCATCCTAATTAGTCCACTATCCTTGCTCCATTTGGTGTGGCCTCTAAATCACATAGAGTGAATTGATGTTTTTATTCTTTTTATTCTTTTTTTTTTTTTTTTGCGGAGGTAGGGAGCAACTAGTTTTTATTTAACAAGTAATCATACGTTATGAGGTGATGAAATACGTATTGATAATGGTTCTAATATATCTTTTAATAATTTTTTTAAAAATTTTTATAAATGTAATCTTTTACAACTTTTTTTTATAAATGTCACAAGTTTTTAAGTATGGCACTATTGGAATTAAGTATGAAATGTAGCGAAAGGAATGGATTGTTGACAAACAAAAATTTTTTGAAAACTTTGTTCATCGAAAATAGATATATAATTTTAATTAAAAATAGAAAGCTTGAAGAATTTTGTTAAACCTCTTAAAGACCTATTAAGTTATCCTGGTTTTTCTATTTGATACCTCGATTTTTCAAACCAATCCTCCACAACAATTGAATGACGAGTAGATGTTAAAATGTAAGAATAAATTAGTCTCACACTTTTTTAGATATGCTATATTCTCAACAAATAATATAGCAGAATTTTTTTTAAAAGAAGGAACTCTTAGTTTTTTTCTCTAGATACTCTGTAAAATATTACGTTCAGAACTCTTGAGATAACTTTATCTCTTTTCTTTTATAACTGAGTAGTTTTTGGGGTATAATTCAGGTAGGCCCAAATTGTCTACAAGCCCAGATGGCCTAGTGTTAAAACTAGTTGAATAGATCAAAGTGAATCAATTGATATAAGGAAGGCTAATCGAATTGATGTTTTGTTTAGTTCGATTGGTTCGATTGTTACATTGGCTGCTCAAGGTAATTCAAATTCGACTCCAAGTGTTTGCAAGACTAGATTGATCACCATGAGTTGACGGTTATCAGCATGAACTGATGGTTACTAACACATCTGATCATGGATTGGAACATAGGGGAGGCATGATTCTTATGGCCAATTGCGGATCGACACATGTCCCACCACTACAGTTGCTTTAAATGCATTATCGCACTCCACTAGACGGTTGGAAGCCACAACTCATCCTTATTCTCTATATAAGTAGATGGTTGCTTCATTGTACTAGGATATAGAAAAAACGATATATAGAAAATCTACTAAAATCATTTCTCATCCTTTCTCTTGTAATCTGTACTCAAAATTCAAATTCTAGTGAAATAGAGTGGATATAGCTCTTTTAACATAGTGAATCGCTATAAATTTTGTGTGTTACATCCTTGTTTTTACAGTATTATTTTATTCTATCTATTGCATTTTGATCTTGCATGTTTACTTGAGCCAGTAGGCCCAATTAACGATGCTTTGAGAGACCAAGTTCCTTGAACAAAGTTCTAACGATCCAAATCTACATTTTCATATTTGATTGTACGTAGATCTATTGTCTATAGTTTGGCGCCCATCGTGGGGCTTTTAGATCATCAACTCCAAGATCTCTACCTCAATCACAAATGGAAGACAACTCTAACATTCGGCATGCTCCAGACGCCCTAATTGAAGAAAATGACATGACTCTTCAAGCCAACCAGTAGATAGAAGCCCTTACAACTAAAGTGGAGGGTTTAAAAAAACTACTTCAAGAGCAGCCAGCTCGTTCTCAAGAGTGCGACAAAAGATTCGAGCACCTCAGTAGTGAGAATTTGGCTTTGAGGAGCCAAAGCCAAATCAGTTATCAAAACTTGCAGATGGCTTCATAATCCTATTACTACTTGTACTATGGGTATTCCACATTCACAGGATCGACTATGGCATAGTGGCAATTTTAGACCCACAGCCCCATTGGGAGGATGCAGCTATTGTATACTCCCTCGACACCAGCACTAGCAACGAATCCAGCACCAAAAACAACACCAGCAACTTCAACAACCACAACAATGCCCTCTCCGATAGCAACTATGACAACAGCGAATGCTTGTGCAAAATTCAACTGATGAGATGATGTAGCAGATGAGACAGAGAGGACAGTTGAACCAGCCATTCAATTTGAAGAAATTCTAACATAGACTTTAACTCCTAATTGAATTCGACAGATGATGAAGGAGATGTTAGAATCGAACACTAGACTTGTAGAGGAAAAGATTGACCAAAAGGTTTCGAAAACAACAAGCAAGACCCTAGCATTGGATGACATCTTGAAAAACATTCAAGATACCCCACTCACAAGGAAGATCACTTCAGTTGTACCACCAAAGTATAGAAACCTTGTATTCGCCTGATTCGATGGAACTTTCGATCCAAAAGACCGCTTGTTGCAGTATAAGAACATGGTTAGTGCTACAAATATTCCTGATTCGATTCTTGATGAGATGATGTGCAAGTTGTTCGCACAATCACTCAAAGGTTCAGTGCTTTGATGGTTCAATAACCTGCCTACTAGATCGATTGATAGCTTTGAAGATTTGGCAGATTCATTCGTCAAAGCATATCAGTGCACATCAAAACTGGAAAGATGATCAAAGATTTGTGGTCAGTCGTTCAGAGCGCAGGCAAGTCATTGTAGGCTTATATCAAAAGATTTAGCAAAGCACTTTCGAAGATTTCTGATTTAGGGGATGGAACAACTCGAGAAGCACTGAAGAAAGGACTTTTGTACAAGTATTCTTTCAAGAACAACATTTGCTCTGACTATCCACACACCATCCAGGAAGCCCTGAACAGAGCTAAAGTATGGATCGACCTAGAAAAGGAAAACAAGAGATGTGAATGAGAGCTCGTGAGAATTAAAGACCAAAATAGGTGGAGTTAGAAGCAACGATAGCAGCCGAATTAAACAGGACGCACAAGGACACCCCCAAAGAGGGAGTGGAGGAGGAAAGAAGACAAGTCACGAACCACAACAAGACCATTGTCGCCTCCAAAGTATGCCCTCAACATATCATTGTTTGAACTGGTCGCTCAGCTAGAAGGGAAAGATTAAGTTAGGTTGCCAGATAAGATGGCCCTGAGCTGTTCCCATGACCAGTCAAAGTACTGCAAGTTCCATCAAGATACGGGGCATTTGATGGTCAATTGCAAAGCCTTGCAATTCGAGATAGTAGAACTACTCAAGAAAGGGCATTTAAGGGAGTACCTCTACGAATGAGAAAGGAAAATATACAGGCTCAACAAAAAGTGAGGAGGACAAAAGGACCATCGAGCATAGGAGAAGACACTGTCACCACCACTAGTCAGGAAGATCATAGGAGCCTATTGTGGAGGCTCTATTCTTAGTGGCAATTCCACCAACCAAATGAAGGCTCACTAGCGTAGAGCAAGTCAATCATCAATCAGCTTGATTACTAATGATTATGGTGAGCACACTATTTTGTTTCATAGTAACGAGGCATTCGGGCTTGATTACTAATGATTATGGTTGTAAAGCTCAACATCACGAACTGCAAAAACGGCAAGATATTGGTTGATAATGGAAGCTCAGCCAACATCTTATTCCTTTTGATGCTAAAGGAGATGGAAATTGGTGAAGAAGACGTTGAGAAATTTGCCACGTCATTGGTAGGTTTCAATGGCGAATCGACAACAGCCATTGGGAGAATCAAACTCCTGGTTTACGAAGTAGGTGAGAATAAGATAACCAGTTTTCTCATTATGTATTGCTCTTCAGGGTACAATATCATTCTCGGGCAGCCTTGGATACATGTTATGAAGGCCATCCCGTCAACATACCACCAGACGATCAGGTTCCTAACAAAGCTGGGGATCAAAGAGATTCGAGGAAGTTAAGAGGCAACGTAGAGCTATTATGTCATGGCTATGAAGAAAAAAATGCTTCATAGCAATTATAGACGATCTGATAGAATGGATCGAGTGATTGAGACTACGTCAAATCGATTTTGGAGCAACTTGATGAAGTTCAAATCGATCCAAAAGACGAAAGACACACAGTGAAAATCGGGTCACAACTTGACCCCGAGGTAAAGTCCCAAATTGTAGATTTCCTCAAGGTTAACAACGATTGCTTTGCATGGTCCCTTGTAGATGTTCCAGGAATTGATCCAAACATAATCTCACATTGGCTCAACACCGATCCTAACCACAGACCTGTATAGTAGAAAAGAAGAAAACTCGAGATTGAGTGAAACAACATCGTGAAGGACGAAGTGAGAAGACTGCTTGAGGCTGGGTTTATTCATCCTATACAATACTCGGATTAGCTTGCCAAGGTGATTGTGAAGAAGAAAAATGGGAAATGATGGATGTGTGTTGATTTCATAGATTTAAATAAAGCTTGCTTGAAAGACTGTTACCCATTGCCACATATTGATCGACTCGTCAACGTAATGGCCGGTCATGAAGTTTTAAGCTTTATTGATGCATTCTCTAGCTACAATCAAATCCCTCTGCATCCAAATGACTAGGAGAAGACCGCTTTTATTACTGAGCAGGGGATTTTTTGTTTTAAGGTCAAGCCCTTCAAGTTAAAAAACATGAGAGCCACTTACCAGAGGCTGGTCAATATGATGTTTGAACAGCAAATCGGTAAGAATATGGAAGTGTATATTGATGACATGTTGGTTAAGTCTTTGTAGCTCATCTCCATGTTCAACATCTACAAGAATGTTTTGAAAATATGGCATGAAGCTGAATCTAGAGAAGTGCACTGTTGGAGTGGCAAGCTGTATGTTCCCAGGTTACCTCATCACAAAGCAAGAAATCGAAGCAAACCCAGACTAGATAAAAGCCTTTTAATTGATGCCATTGCCAAGAACCAAGCAGCAGATATAGAAACTTACTAGTTGCGTCACCGCGCTTAGCCAATTCATAGCCCGGTCTGCAGATCGATGTCTTCCTTTTTTTGAGTTGCTTAAGAAAAATAAAAAGTTTGAATGGAATGAACAATGTGAGGAAGCATTTCAAGAATTGAAGAGATACTTGACTACTCCCCAGATCC
Source organism: Artocarpus hirsutus (assembly GCA_946598075.1). Lineage (NCBI taxonomy): Eukaryota > Viridiplantae > Streptophyta > Magnoliopsida > Rosales > Moraceae > Artocarpus > Artocarpus hirsutus. Next base: position 47,289 of record CAMOHE010048973.1, on the reverse strand, counting down.
TATCGAAACCCAAAGATGGAGAACCACGTTATTTGCACTTAGCGATTTCAAAAAGTGCAGTGAGTTTAGCCCTAGTCTGCAAGGAAGATGTGATCTAAAAACCAGTTTTCTTCGCAAGTCACACCATGCTGGATGCTGAAACGAGCTACTCTATTATTGAAAAGGTAGCCCTTGCACTCGTCATGTCAACTCAAAAGCTCCATCCATATTTTCAAGGACACACTATTGTGGTGTTGTCATCTTATCCACTTGCAAGCTATTTTGCACAAACCAGACATCTTCAGAAGAATGACAAAATGGGCTATCGAGTTGATAAAGTTTGACGTCGAGGACACACCTCAGACAGTGCTAAAAGCTTAAGTTCCTGCAAATTTTGTTGTCGAATTGATGTATAAGCCTAAAAGGCATGGTTCGAAGACATAGACTATACAAGTCGACAAGTCCAGCAACGAGAAGGGGTCAAGAGTAAGAGTGTTATTGAAATCACCGACTCGTGAGGAAATTGAGTAGAGTTTTCGACTGGGAATTAAAGCCGCTAATAATGAAGCTAAATACGAGGCCATGATTGTTGGTGTAAGGCTTGTTGCCGCATTGGGAGCTACCGAACTTGTTTTGGAGAGCGACTCCACTTTGGTCGTTAACCAGATAAAACGAGAATATGAGGCTCGAGACAAGAAGATGCTTTCATACCTGAGGCTAGTTACCAAGCTCAAAGCCTAGGTAAACCATTTGAAAGTGAAGTATGTCCCACAAGAATAGAATTAAAGAGCTAATGCAGTCACCAACTTGGGATCTTCAGTCGAAGTCAATGAGAGGAGAGTAATTCCCTTGGAACGAATTGACAATTTGAGCATTGAATTGGTCAAGGAGGCAAACTATGTTGACCCAAGAGACGATTGGAGGACTCCTATTAAGATGTATATACGTGATGGGTGGCTACCTAAGACAAGTAGATGGCAAGAAAGATCAAAGTTCAAGCTGCAAGGTACTGTTTGATTGATGATAAACTTTATAGGCGTTCTTTCACAGGACTTTATCTCCATTGTCTTGGGGAAGACGAGGTTAAGAAGGACATTGGAGAAGTTTATGAGGGATCATGCAGCAACCATTCAGGAGGTAGATCACTATGCAACAAAGTCAAGAAGCAAGGATTCGACTGGCCAATAATGCAGAATGATTGTGAGAGCTTTACTTGGAAATGTGACAACTGACAGAAACACGTGCCCACCATTCACCAACCTGCTGAAGAACTTTCTTCGATCAGTTCACCATATCTGTTCATGAAGTACTCTATAGACGTGGTTGGACCATTCCCTCCTACTCCTGGGCAAGTAAAGTATCTCCTCATCCTTACAGATTATTTCTCTAAATGGGTCGAAGCCAAAGCATTTGCAGATGTTAAAGAGCAAGATGTTGATAGATTCATTTGGAGGAACATTATCTATCGGTTCGGAGTGCCAAGGGAGATCGTCATCGATAATAACTCCCAATTCATCATCTCATCCTTCAAGAAGTTCTGTCATGACTGGGGCATTATTTTAAGCTTCTCCACACCGAGGTAGCTGCAAGGAAATAGGCAAGTAGAAGCAACGAATAAAATCATCGTGAAGAGCCTGAAGAAGAAACTAGAAGCTAGGAAAAGGCATTGGGTCGAGGAGCTCCCTATGGTGCTTTGGGCCTACCGAACGACTGCAAGAAGGGCGACTGGCGAATCCCCTTTTTCGCTCGTGTATGGAACAAAAGTCATCATCCTTGCTAAAATAGTAGCTCAAGATCTTTGGGTTAACTACTCGGTCCTAAACGAAGGGAAGAATGACAAAATGCTGCAGGATGCATTGGATTTGATAGACGAGAAGAGGGATAATGCCTTTTATCGCCTTGAATGTTACCAGTAAGCAACCGCCAAGTATTACAACCAGAAAGTGAAAGTTAGGAGGTTCAACGAGGGCAAGCTTGTACTTCAAAAAAATTTTTAGAATACGAAGGAAACTTACGTTGGAAAATTGACGGCTAACTAGGAGGGTCCTTATCGAGTTTGGTCTGTCATTCGAGAAAGGGTATACAAGTTGGAGAAGCTAGATGGATCCGTCATTAGCAAGAGCTGTAATGCAAATCATCTAAGGAAGTATTACGTGTAACACTCTCAAATATTGTTTTCTTTATTTTGATATGTGTAATTGAACTACATTCGGCTTGATCCCTACGCATGGGTATGTAGGCAGCTCGTGTGCTATATAAACGAGTGTAGACGCTTTATTAATTTAAATTTTATTTTCCCAAGATAACGAACAAGTTGTTCTCGGATCAAGTCACTGATTTGTGCCATCATCACGACTCAATTTCAGACTTGACCAGCTCGATCCTAACACTCTCGCATCACCATCTTCATGGCTCTTCAGACTCGACCAGCTCAATTCGAACACTCGCATTGCCATCTTTATGGCTTAACTCTAGACTCGACTTGCTTGATCTGAACACTCTTGCATCGTCATCTTCATGGCTTTTTAGACTCAACCAACTCGATCCGAGCAGTCACATCGCCATCTTTATGGCTCCACTCTAGACTCGACCTACTCGATCCAAACAATCTCGCATCGCCATCTTCATGGCTCTTCAAACTCGATCAAATCGGTCCAACTTATAAATGACACCATAGTCAGCAGGATTTTGGACTCAATCAATTCTATCCAAACCCATCCTCATTGAATAAATAGGTGTCGTTATCAGGGCTTAAACACCAAAGCGAGTTTGATCAACTCTCCTAGAGTTCGATCTCATATCGCCATCTTCATGGCACTGAATTCGATAAACTCTCTTAGAGTTCAATCTTACATTGCTATCTCCATTGTCGATGCCAATACAAGGCTCGATCAACTCTTTAAGAGTTTGATATGTGCCATCATAATGGCTCAGTCAATCTACATTGATCCTCCTAGATTCACTCAAAATTATTGTAATGATTTTATCATTTCATGACATCTCTCAAGCATGTTAATCAATCTATTAGTTTGATGGCTTCTTAATTTCTTTGTCAAAATTGGACAAATGCTTGATCACCAAAAGCAACATATAAAAACACGAGTAATCTAAAGCTGAATTGATGAAGTGAAATTTGATACTAAGTTTTGTTTGGAAAAATAAAGCTGTTTGATACAAATTGAACAATAGAGGTACAAATTATTCAAATATAAAACAAAAACAAGTTTTTCTCAAGAATCTCCTCCCTTCGTAGGTTGGACATTTTCGCCCTAGGTTAGCTCAACAATGGGGGGCTTTATGACTTCACCACTTGTCATTGGAACGGTACTTCTTGGTTCAAGAGCGTATGGATTGATAGGAATATCTTGGCAGACCGATTCGGTTTAGTCAATGACCTAAACATCCAAGTCATTTGGCGATAGCAGTTCTTACAATTCCTTGATCTCCTAATCAATTGCTTCAGTGCTAAGTTTGCCTGACTTGAACTCTATTAAAGCCTTAAGTCATTCCTTGAAGGAGGAAGTGCCATCGACCTTGAGCAGCTACTCCTTGATTTCTTCGATGTCTTTGTCCTTGGCATCCACTGTCTTCTTCAAGTTGTCAACTTTCTCCTTGGAGAGTCGAAGGCTACTAGCCAAGCTTAGGATGATTTCATTTGACCTATTCAGTACGTCAGCTGCATCATCGAGTTCCTTTTTCTTTTCATCTCCCTTAGCTCTTACCTTCCTAAGCCCTTCTCTAAGCTAATTATTTTTCAAAAGCTCCTGCTCGTATTTGTGAGCAACTTTGTTCACGAAGAGATTGTGGAGCAAAAGAGCTTGTATGACAAAAAAAAAAAATTAGTATAAATCGATATAAACGAAGCCAACCAAATTGAAAATTATTTGGCGATTTACCTGTCCCATAGCCGCGGCCGATTCATTGTAAAGCCAAGAAAGAACTTCCCATCGAGAAGTTCCTTGTCCTTGTTGAAGTAAAATTTACGGCTGCTCTTGTCGCCGCCTCCTTGTCTTGAATGATGCCAATGTCCTCTAGGACATCAAAGGTTTTCTCAGGAACCCTTGTTTCAACATCCCTGGTTGGAGCTGAAGGTTGTGTCCCCTTCCTTTTCTTTGACAGTGGGGGCTGTATGTTAAAGGGAGGAAGTGGAGGAAGATTGGATGAATCGGTAGGAAGGGCTACCTCTTTCTGGACTAAAGGTTCACAAGTATTGATCCTCTTCTTCGCAGCTTTGTTCACAGCTTTCTTCCTCCTCATCTCTCCAACTGAAGGTAATGTTACCCTCATGGTTGATAGTGCGGCTTATGTGAGATGAACATCTTTGTTAGATAAAGGAGTAATATATTTGGACAGACCGTATAGCCACTAAAGTGCACCGTGGCATACAAAGACCCAATTGACTCATTTTGGAAATCGAATAGGAATACCTATTGGGATTTCTTTCAAGCACTTCCAAATTGACTACTTCTTGAGCCGATTGAGTTGCAAGATTTCAGCCCAAGTTCATCCCTTTAGAGCAAGTGTGCATCTAACCTCGCCTAGAACCTCTCCTCGGTAGGAGATAGATGACTTAGGTCGTAATCTACAAAGATGACAGCACTTGAGATCAGTTGGAATTACTACTTGAAATAAACGTAAGTTTTGATGCTTACCAATGTGACCAAAAGTAAATGGAAAAGGGAATCGAGTAGTCAGTTCAAAAGAATCATGGTTGATCAACATAAAGAAGTATCTCTCTTCCCAATACCTATCTACGTTAACAAATTTTGTGATGAGTTACTTTGACTGCCGGTACATGAAGTAGAAGTGACATGAGCTTTTGCTGTTTTGCTTCAAGTAGTAGCATTAGTGAAAGTCGTATATGTCAAAGTCGATGCCGGCCTCCTCTATCATACCATAAGGGCAATAAGTAGTCAGACCCCATTTGGCATCAGTTGAGTCATGGAGATATAGAAGTGGCCGACGATCTCGATCATAAACTCTAGAATTGGCAGTCGAAGGCCAAGCTCGAACCATTGGTGTATATACAAAACCAGTTGTCGTTTTGTGTATCTGCTGGTTCCCCTAGATAGGGCAAACACATTTCAACCAAGGGTGGGATTCCATACTTTAATCTTATCTTCAGCAAATCCCCCTCTATCAAGATGGACTTAGGATTTTTTGTGAAATAAGATACTCTCTTAGCAGGAGAGACGTACTTCTTCTTTTTGAATGATTTGACTTCGTTGAGCTGGTTTGAGGGCCTTGTTGGCTCCTTTCTTTCCCTCTCTGGGATCACTGCTGCTATGTTTGTCCCAGAGCCACCAACTCTCAAACTCGATTTGATTATGGATTGCTGATGAATCATGTCATCAATTTTCCCTTTGTCGCTACTCGACCAAGGGTCCTCTTTGCTGCTTGAGCTTGAATCGATAATAACCACCTTTGATATTTTTGTAGAATTAGGTTTTTGAAGAGGGATCTAGGGCTTTGAAGATTGAAAGACTAAGGAATCCTAAAATCTAAAGAACTTTGAAAGTTTATTCAAGTTCTAAACTCAGATAGCCAAATAGGCCAAGAAATCGCTAATTTTCTCAGAAAATAAGGTAGAAATGGCATCAAAAAGGCTCAAAATTGAAAGAGAAACAAGGTTGTGAAAAGAAAATCATAAGAAAATCAAAAGAAAAGAAAGAAATCTTGCCTAAAAATCACCGAGAGACTTTGAGAAACTGAGAGAAAATCGCCTTGAGTTCAAAAAGGGAGAAGCGAAATAAAGAGGAGAGAGAAAATGTATGTTATATGCTGCCCAAAGGTGTCTGATCAATGGTTGAGATCAATTCAAAACCATCTGATCCAAGGGCTAGGATTTTGCATCTTTTTGAATTCCTACTCAAACTGAGGTGGTGTCCCTTCGAGTCATATGCATACGTCAGCATTGCAAAGATATGTTGGAGACTTCCAATCATGTTGTGACACATGTTATAGGTAGTTGAGTGTGGCGATTTCCCAAGAAAAGATAATGATTTGAGTATGGGTGCGAGATTTCAATCAAGGTGACGTGTCCAGACTAGAGCTTGATGCTTGATCACTCCTGTAGCTGATTACATCAACTAAGGAGTGGGGGGCTAACTATTGGGGTACAATTCAGGCAGGCCTAAATTGTCTACAAGCCCAGATGGCCCAGTGTTAAAATGAGTCAAATACATCAAAGTGAATCAATTGATGTGAGGAAGGCTAATCGAATTGACGTTTTGTTTAGTTCAATTGGTTTGATTCTTGGTGCGTGGTAAGCATTTGGGTTACATGGGCTGCTCAAGGTAATTCAAATTCATCTTTAAGTGTTTGTTTGGCCAGATCGATCGCCATGAGTTGACGGTTATCAGCACAAGCTGACGATTACTAACACGTCTGATCATAGACCAAAACATAGGGGAGTTATGATTCTTGTAGCCTATCATGGATCAACACGTGTCCTACTACTGTAGTTCCTTTTAGTGCATTATCCTATTCCGCCAGATGGTTGGGAGCCACAACTCGTCCTTATTCTCCATATAAGGAGAGGGTTGCTTCATTATGCAAGGATATAGAAACAAAGATTTTCAAAAACTCTATTGAAATCATTTTTCATCCTTTCTCTTGTAATCTGTACTCAAAATTCATATTCTAGTGAAATACAGTGGACGTAGCTCTTTTAACAGAGTGAACCACTATAAATCCTGCATGTGACATTCTTGTTTTTACAACATTATTTTATTCTATCTATTGCACTTTGATCTTGCATGTTTACTTGAGCTAATAGGTCCCATTAACGGTGATTTGAGAGCCCAAGTTCCTTAAACAGAGTTCTAACGATCTAAATTTATATTTTCATATTTGATTGTAGATCTACCGTCTACAGTAGTTAGTTATTGAATTAATTAATTTTAAATTTTGAAAACCACCCACTAAACTTTGTGGTGGGTGAATCATATAGCTCACAATCAGATATGTGGAGGAGGATGTTCTCTACGTTTCTTTCCTTTTTTCCTTTTTTTTTTGAAACACGTACAATGTACGTGTAGATATATATGCATATATATCTAATTTAAAAAACAATGAGAAAACGTATCACTTATGTGATTCATGTTTATGTATATATATATGTGTGTATGTTCAAGTAAATCACGTTAACGTGATTTTCTTATATAATATATATATATTTATATAATATAAATAAATCTCATATATATATCTTTAAATTCAAAAATAAATTATATTTATTTAAAAATAGATTTTAAATTAATTAATAATTTAATTTTGTGTCCATGTTGAAAAAAAAAAAGTGGTCCCACCATGTATGTATCTCACACAAAACTAAAATTATATTTAAATAATCTTATTATTTAAATATTATCAATTAACTAATTTAAAACATGTTTAATTAATCCCATTAATTAAATATAATCAATTAACTAATTAACTAATGCTCAGTTAAATGCGACAATATTTATCACATTATATTACGCGTCACAGAGAACACTTTTTCTATTTCACATTAATATTTCAAGTGTGAAATATTTAATTCAGAATTCAATAATTTTAAATTAAATATATATAATTTATTCTATACATTAAATCCAATAGAGTGTTATAGAGGGGCATTAGGGACCTATGGACTTATAATTCAAGCTCTAACAAATTTGACAATTAATTAAACTTTTGTTGTAAAATAAAAAAGACAAAGCAAGAGAATATAGTTTGAAAGTAGAGAAGAACACTAGAGAATAAGAGAATGATATCTATATATTTTCTCTTCTCCTTTTACATGCCTCACAAAGCCTCTATATATAGGCTAAAGATGCATAGAGGTTACAATAGGTTTTAATGGTATTGCAAATGGAGAAAAAAATTATAAATAAATTGTAACAAATAAAGGTTATGGAATTTGAGAAGCTTTGGGGGTTATGAGACTTGAAGATTTTGAGGGTTATGGACATCCATCATAATACTATATTCATAACACTCCCACTTGGATGTCCATCATCAAGAATATGCCTCATTAAAACCTTACTAGGAAAAAAAAACCTATGGAAAAAAAAAAATCCTAGTGAAGGAAAAAGAGTACATCATCTTGTATAATACACCAAAAGAAGCTGCCTCATTAAAAACCTTCTTAGAAAAACCCAGTGGGACAAAACCTAAATCAAGGGAAAAAGAGTATAGTGCGATTCCCCT
>CAMOHE010048973.1:0-39097 GCA_946598075.1 Artocarpus hirsutus | reverse complement strand
TTTCCCCCCCCCTTCCCCCCCCCCCCCCCCCCCCTCATGGGAACATCACTTGAGATCTCTAAACCGATGCATTCAAATATTATGCACCAAACTTTCAAATGTTGCAATCAGTAATGCCTTTGTAAATAAATCCGCTAGATTATCTATTGAACAAATTTGTTGAACATCAATATCACCATTTTTGTCAAGATCATGGGTGAAAAACAATTTTGACAAAATGTGTTTTGTTCTATCTCCTTTGATGTATCCTCCTTTTAATTGAGCTATATAAACAGCATTATCTTCATAAAGTGTTGTTAGAGTTTTTTTCTTCGAAGGTAGACCACATGTTTCTTGGATATGTTGGGTAATTGATCTTAGCCAAACACATTCTCGGCTTGCCTTATGAATTGCTATTATTTATGTGTGATTTGAGGAATTAGCAGCTATGGTTTGTTTTGTAGAACGCCATAATATAGCTATACCACCATATGTAAATAAATAGCCCGTTTAAGATTGAGCTTTGTGTGAATCAGATAAATAACCTGCATCTGCATAACCAATTAGTTGTGATCCCATGTTCCATTCCAATGCCTTTGAGTTGGAGAAAAACTATATCTTGCTAATAAACTTATAGAGAATGTTGTATCTGGTCGAGTATTATTAGCAAGATACATTAGTGCACCTATTGCACTATAATATGGTACTTCAGGACCAAGAAGTTCTTCATTATCCTCTTGAGGTTGAAATGGTCCTTTTCACATCAAGTGATCGAACAATCATTGAGGTACTAAATGGATGTGCTTTATGCATGTAAAATCGTTTTAGGATCTTTTCTATGTAATTTGATTGATGAATAAAAATTCCATATGCTAAATGCTTGATTTGCAAGCCGAGGCAAAACTTTGTTTTTCCAAGGTCTTTCACCTCAATTCTTTCTTCAAATAATCCATTGCAATTACAACAAAATCAAATCCATATTTCTTTATAAAAACACATGGACAAATAAGATCATTTTTGTAACCTTCTTTTATTAAATATTCACTAACGCGATCATACCACATGCGTCTAGACTACTTCAATCCATATAAGGATTTGTGTAACTTAATTGAATAATTTTCTCGAGAATTTGAATTACATGCTTCAGGCATCTTAAATCCTTCAGGGATTTTCATATAGATATCGTTTTCAAGTGAAACATACAGATAGGCTGTAACGACATCCATTAGGCGCATATCTAGTCTTTCATGTACGGCCAGACCAATTAGAAATCGAATGTAAATGCATCTACCATAGGAGAATATGTTTCTTTGTAATCAATGCTAGGTCTTTGTGAAAATCCTTATGCTACAAGTCGTGCTTTATATCTGAAGGCTTCATTTTTCTCATTTCGTTTTCACACAAATACCCATTTGTATCCTACTGGTTTTACACCTTTATGTATTCGGACTACAGGTCCAAAAACCTCAGGTTTTACAAGTGAGTTCAATTCTGCCTAGATTGCGTCTTTCCATTTTGGCCAATCATTTCTACGTTGACATTCTTCGACAGATTTAGGTTCAGGATCTTCACTTTCTTTAACAATATTGAGGGCTACATTGTATGCAAAAATGTTGTCGATAACTATTTTGTTTTGATTCCATATTTTTCCCATAGTGACATAGTTTATCGACACCATTTTTTTTTTACTATTTTTAGGTACCTGCACCTCTTCTAGGGTCTTATGATTAGTTATGTCTAGGGTCTCCTCGGAAGTACCTACCTCCTTAATTTGACCATCTTGATTATTTGCTCTTTTTCTCTTCCAAGGATTTTTGTCTTTAGAACCGACTAGTCTACCACGCTTCAGGCGTGCTTTAGACTCATTTTCTATAGTAATATTTTGTCCTATTAGGACATCAACTCGAACTGGAGCATTTGCAGCTAGTATATGAGATTTGGTTATTCTCTTTAGGTCAGTAAATGTATCTAGCAATTGATTGGCTATATTTTGCAAGTGAATTATCTTTTGAACTTCTTGCTCACATTGTTGTGTACGGGGATCAAGATGACATATTGACGATACTTTCCATATAATTTCTTTTTCCAGCTGTTTATTCTCTTTCCTTAATGTTGGGAAGTTTGTTTCATCAAAATGAAAGTCGGCAAATAGAGTCATAAAAACATCTCTTGTCATTGGTTCAAGATATTTAATTATAGAAGGGGATTCATATCCAACATATATTCCCAACTTTCTTTGAGGTCCTATCTTAGTGCGTTGTGGTGGAGCAATGGGAAAATAAACTACATAACCAAAAATTCTTAGATGGGAAATATTTGGCTCCTGACCATAAGCCAATTGTAATAGAGAGAACTTATGACATAATGTTGGCCTAATGCACAGAAGTGCTATTGCTTGCAAATAGCATGGGCCCAAACAGAAATAGGAAGTTTGGTTCTCATAAGTAGAGGTCTAGCTATTAATTAGAGGTGCTTAATAAATGATTCTGCTAAACCATTCTGCGTATGAGCATGGGCAACAGGCTCTTCAACAATTATCCTAATTGACATACAATAATCATAAAAAGCTTGGGATCTAAATTCACTACCATTGTCAAGACGTATTGACTTAATTGCATGATCTTGAAGTTGCGTATGTAATTAAATTATCTGAGCAAGTAATCTTGCAAACGCCAAGTTGCAAGTTGATAATAAACGTACATGTGACCATCTTGTAGCTGCATCTATTAAAACCATAAAATATCTAAATGGTCCACATGGTGGATGAATGGGCCCACGTATATCACCTTAAATACGTTCCAGAAATGCAGGGGATTCAATCCCAACTTTAGCTAGTGATGGCCAAATGATTAAATTACCTTGAGAACAAGCAGCACATGAAAATTCATTAGATTGAAGAATCTTCTAGTTCTTCAATGGATGTTCATTTGAATTCTCAATGATTCTTCGCATCATTATTGACCCAGGATGGCTTAACTGGTCATGCCAAACAATAAAAGTATTTGGATTAGTGAACTTCTAGTTCACTATTGCATGTGCTTCAATTTGACTAATATTCGTGCAGTACAATCCGGAAGAAAAAGCAAGCAATTTCTCTAATATGTATTTCTTACCCGAAATCTTGGCTGTAATATAGAGGTATTCAACATTCCCCTTATTTGTAGTCTCAATGTGATATCCATTTCAGCAAATATCTTGAAAACTTAATAAATTTCTTTGAGACTTAGTAGAAAGTAAAGCATTATTTATAAGAAATCTTGTTCCTCTTGATAATAATATATTGGCTCTTCTAGAGCCTTAAATAATTTTTGTACTACCAGATATTGTATTAACATTAGCTTCGCCCATTATCAAGTGGGAAAAATATTTTTTATCTTTAAGTATGGTATGTGTTGTTGCACTATTAGCCAGACACATATCTTCACCATTGATCTTGGGTCCAACTGAATATTGGGGAATATCCATATTTTTTTTATTCAAACAAAACAAAAATACATTATAAGAAATAAATATTACAATCCAACAAAATAAAATATTAGATATTAAAACCATACTACAAAAAAACACACCAAAACACACCTCAAACCAAATAAAAATACACCAAAAATAAAATACTAGAAATAATTTAGTTATTTTTGGATAGTCCCATCACTAATTAAAATGATCAATTCTGCCTTCAGGATGTTCAAAGAAATCTGCCACATCCAAATGAGTTATATCAATAGGACTTTGATCAAGATCATCAAAGTAGGCAAAATTTGCTTCTATATTTTTCCCCTTCTCTTTGAACAATCCTTGATAAAGCTCAACAAGATGTTTCGATGTACGACAAGTACGTGACCAATGTCCTTTCATGTCGCACCAGTAGCATATATTTTCTAAATTCTTTGAATCCTTTTGTTGTCCACCTTTTCCTTTATCTCCATTATTCTCCCTCTTCTGGACGTGAGAATTGCTATTATCACGATTGTGATAGGTATTCCAACCTCGACCGCGTCTGCGGCCACGACCACAGCTACGACCTCATCCACGCCTAGAATTGTTAGATGTTGTTGCATTCACTTCAGGGAATGGGGCGGAACAAATTGGATGAGATTCATGATTTTTCATTAATAGCTCATTAATTTGTTCAACCACAAGAAGGCATGAAATCAATTTAGAGTATTTTGTAAAGCCTTTTTCTCGATATTGCTGCTACAGGAGCACATTCGATGCATGAAAAGTAGATAATATTTTCTCTAGCATATCTTCATTAGTAATATTTTCTAGACATAATTTTAATTGAGAACAAATTTTAAATTTTGCAGAGTTATACTCGCTTACTGATTTAAAATCTTACAATCGCAAATGCATCCAATCATAACGAGCTTTTGGAAGAATAACAGTTTTTTGGTGGTTATATCTTTCTTTCAAATTTTTTCAAAGGTCAAGTGGATCTTTTACCGTAACATATTCAGTTTTTAATCCTTCATAAAGATGGTGATGAAGGAAAATCATTACTTTGGCGCGGTTTTGTAGTGATTCTTGATTTCCTTCTTTGATTGTCTCCAAGACCCATAGCATCCAAATGAATTTCAGCATCAAGTGTCCATGTTAAATAGTTATTGCCCATAATATCAAGGGCTATAAATTCCAACTTGGTAAGATTTGCCATGGTAAAGACTATAACAAAAATATTAAGTAAATTAGAAGATAAAAAAATATCAATAAATAATCAGTAAATAGTATATACATTGTTTAATGAATAACAATAAACATCTATTTGCAGTAGTTGGGCCGCAATTGTTTATATATTTAAAATGTTTATATATTTAACAAATATGCAATAACATTTATATATTACTTATTAACACTTATGTACTTGATAATTTTTATGTTTATTTTGTTTTTGTGATAATATATCTCATTCTTGTGGGAGCATTGGTTTAGTATGTCATTTATGGTTATGCATCAATGTGCATTTGGTGCACAACCACACGGGAATATGCAATGTGCCATGCCATCTCCATGGTCATATGCAAAATGGCCTATTACTTTTGTTGTGCCAAGTGAAAGGTAAAGCAACTTACTTTTTTTTTTCACAGAAGAGCCTCTGCTTCCTAAAGTTTGTATGCTCTTGTGAACAATGTATTTGCTGTCAATGACTCACTTTATTTGTGCTGATAACGTATTGTAAAATAAAAAATACAAAACAAGAGAATATAGTTTAAAAGTATAGAAGAACACTAGAGAATAAGAGAATGATATCTATATATTTTCTCTTCTCCTTTTACATGCCTCTCAAAGCCTCTATATATAGGCTAAAGATACATAGAGGTTACAATAGGTTTTAATGGTGTTATAAATGGAGAAAATAACTATGAATAAATTGTAACAAATAAAAGTTATGAAATTTGAGAAGCTTTAAGGGTTATGAGACTTGAAGATTTTAAGAGTTATGGACATCCATCATAATACTATATTCATAACAACTTTTTAATTAATGTGCCAAATTTATTAGTTTCAGTTACTCCACTAAAAACCTGAAACTAAACTCTTGAAATTATAATGAAAATTACTCAAAAAAATTAACAAGTAGCTCATTAATATAATCATTACATATAAATCAGTCTTCTAAAAATAATTCATAATATGAGCTAAGTTTTCGTTCACCTCTTTTATTATATATTTATTCTTGAGTTTCAATAATTCTCTAATGAACAGTTAATTCATAATTTTATTATAAATGAGCACTTTACTGTTCAAACCTCGAATCATCACCTAAGAGAACTATTTTTCAACCTTTCATAAAGAAGGAATGGATTTTGTATATGTCATATATCATTTCCAGTCATTATTCCATTACATTTCTAAGATTTTCTATTTTGACTAAAATTCAAATTGTACATCCAAACATCAATTTATATTATTGCTTAAACTACACAATTTGAACTTTTTTATTCAAATAAAAAAAATTTCAAACTAACACAATTGGAATTAGGGAACCAAACATGGCCTTAGTTTCCCCTTTTTTTTTTCACACCTAGACATTTTTTAGTATGATTGGGACTACGAGTTTAAATCAAATTTAATACAATAATTTCTCTCATAAAATTTGAATCAAACTTGGTTAGAACCATCAAATTTTGGATAGAACTACATTACCAAACGGAGTTACTAACTTGTAATGTAACGTGAAGGAAGAGTCATTATTATTTGTTATTTGTCCATGATTTATTAGTTCAATTTTAACAAGGTTACAAAAGTTATATTGTTATTTGTTTTCATTGAATGAGAAACAATACCATGGCGTTAACTTTAAACAGTTCATAGCTCCAATATTCCAATACAAAAACGTCACAAGAACATTTCACAGAATGATGTTCTGACATGCAAATTGAATAACACCCAATAGGTAACTTCAAGAACGACAAAATTGATATGCAAATTACAAAGCCTCGTTTCTTTTTCAAAATGCCAAATAGCTTGCACCTATTTTATTCATTTGTTAATTTATTTTGGCAATTTTTCCCTTATTTCGTTAATTCTATACAAGATCAAAACTAATAATATACAAAAAGATTCAAAGGAAAAGGAAAACAAAAAAGAGGGCTTACTCTTGAGATTTATTCTTCCTAAATTAGCACAATACACGGCAACAGTTAGAATTAGAAAGCATGGTCTCGAACACTTCTCAATTTTTTACGGCGAGAACGGGGAAATAAGAGTTGCCAAATCTGCTTTTCTGCCGCAACTTCGGAAGTCGCCTGTACTCAGAATACATTCACACAACAGCCATCAACACATTTGCGCTTATCCAAATCAGAGAAAACTTAAAGTAACTCAAAGACAATGGCATTTTCGACAAACACAATAAAAAATTGTGAAGTAAATGCAGCGGTCACCACATTTATGAGAGTACATTGAACTCCCACATAGAAAAATGGGACCCTTTTATTTTACTTTTTGCTATGTGACAATACATCACCAATGGCCGTACTCAAATTTGTAAAGACACCATACAAGCATGCCTGGGATTGTTGGTTTTCCCCATCAACAAAAATAGGAAAACAATGAAAAAACTTTCTCATTTGTTCTTTCGTTTTTTCTCATTTATAGAAATTAAATGGTCCCAAAAGTTGACTATCACCATATGAATACACATTTACAAACACAGCACACAGATTGATTCAACACCAAATTATGGTCATGCAACCTGACATACACATTACACACACACAACAGCATCCCTCAAATAAAAAATGTTTCAACTGCACCACAAAATGCTTACCCGAACTTTAAAGGGAAAACGGTGAGTTTGTACTTCTGACCCCACGGAAACTCTGACATCCATTCCAAGACTGTCAACGCCAATCAAATTAGCTCCCTAGAGGATTAATTTTTCATAATGGGACCAAATCAGTTGTTTAATATCAAGTATGTCACACATGGAAATCGAACATATACAAGCAGAAACAGTTACAAATCAAAAATATTAGAAGATAGTGGAATAGAAATTCAAGCATGATGATATGTATAAGTAGCAAAAGCAGTGACAAAGTGTTTTTACCTCGACATGAAGACCTTTCTTTTTGCAGAGAGCTTTAAGAGCAACATCACACCTAATACCTTTTTCGCTGAAGCGCTCTACAATTGCTGAAGTAGAATGCACAAGAAAATCAGGCTCCGCATCTTGAAAATCTTGCAAACTAATTGCAGACTGCAATTGCACAAAATTAATAAATAAATAAATAACTTTAAGGCTAACAAAGTTGTATTCTCCACCGCTTATATTAGACAATACGAACATATACATGAACGAATTATCTTCTTAGGCAGGAAATAAGAGTGAAACTTCACTCTTTTTCAACATAGAAACTTGCGCTGAAAACTTTTCAAAACAGAAGGCTGGAATTTTTTTAACTGGTAAGATATTCCAGTTTGAAGTTTCTATAGAGCAAGAAAATGAAATTTCTGACTTGCTTACGAGCTTCTTTCTATCGACAACTCAAATATGTTCCCATTTCTTTAATTGTTTCAAGTTGGAAGTATGTTATGTAATGTGTGTGTTCTTAAATATGCCATGTTCTACTAATCTTGTACTTTTCTCCTTTTTACTGGAAAAAAAAAAAAAAGACTACAAAGAGTACAACTCACACGCATGACCATAAAAATGAAATATACATGCCTGAACACCATATACGGAGAATAGCTCTATTCTCAAAATCTCCAACCTGTATAAGGCTGATCCATTGTTGCCTCGATCAGTTCTCGAATTAGAGCTCATAATTTCACCATCTAGACATGAAACTAAATGGAGTAAAATAAAGGTGCCGATGAAGTTCTTTTGTAAATCACAAATTATCAATTACAAGAGTCAAAAAACATAAACCATAAGAGTCCGAATCAATTCATGTTAAAAAAAAAAAAACTCAACAAACTAACTCCCCTACCTGACTAAAAAATGAACTAGTCATCATATAAGATTAGGACTGACACATTGATCCAGATTGCTTCCAAAATCTGAACAAAGGAAGCGAAGTGGTTTTTTCTCTTTCGACTTAATGAAGCACTACAAATCTCTATGTGATACGAATTTTCCTCCCACAAAAGCAAAAATTTCCAACTATGATGACAATTAAAATGAGTTTAACCGAACTGTGCAACATATAATAGGACACATGACACGAGAGAATTTGCTCACACATTCTTCCATATCTAAAAACAGAGAAAACTAATGTGGAAAAATGAATTGTATTCATCATAATTTGTTCAAGAAATTACGAAGGGATTTATAGATCCCTTGACAACTTATTTTAGGAAATAAATTCCCCATATTAAGAGAGTATAGTAGACCGAATATTATCTCTATGCAGATATTTAGAAGATCAGATCTTATTTTTATTGTTTAGATATTGGTTTGGTAGTTTGAATTTTAAATAAAAGTAGGATCTAGATTTTAGGATATCAGTTGATTCATTCCTACTCTTAGCATTAAGGAATCGTAGGTCCATAAATTCTAAGATGTACTCCTCTTCTAATTATCGAATAAAAAGTCTTATTTCAGAAAAATTCTCTAGGCTTACCATGTGGTATCAGAGCGGAAATTTCTGCAGTAATCAGCGATGGCAAAGACGTCCAACACTGGTGAAAAAGGAGTCCAATCCAGCCACTAAAAATTCCAACCTTATTCCTGCCAATTCAGACATCAGTGGAGGCATCGATCACTCAAATCTCTAGATTCCTGGGCATAAACTCAATGGGAGGAACTAACTTCAATGGTCCCAATCGGTAATGATGTACATCTCCGGACGAGGCAAGGACGATTATCTCACCGGTGAGAAGGAGATTCCGTAGGAGGATGCCAAGTACCGAGTATGGAGATCAAAAAACAACCTAGTAATGTCTTGGCCAATAAATCCAATGGAAAATGAAATAGGACAGACCTTGTTCTACCACATGGCACATGAAATCTGGGAGACAGCCAAGCAAACTTACTCTGACAACAAGAATACAGCCGAACTTTTCGAATTAAAGAACACTCTTCGTGACCTCAACCAGAGGGAGATGGATGTTACTCAATACTTCAACCAACTCTCTCGGTATTGGCAACAAATGGACATGTTTGAGGAAATTAAATGGAACTGCACCGAGGACAACACTCATTATTGGAAGATCGTCGATCAGTAACAAATTTTTGCCTTCTTAGCAGGCCTCAACAAAAGTCTCAATGAAGTTAGAGGAAGAATTCTTGCAACTAAACCCTTACCACCCATTCGTGAAGCATTCTCTAAAGTTCGAAGAGAGGAAAGCAGGAAGAAATGCTAAGGGAAAACCCAACCAGTACCATAGTGGAAGGATTGGCCCCTTTCTCCCAAGGACCGAACACACAAAATGCTCCAAATTCGAACAAGAAGGGACAGAAACCCAGACCATGGTGTGACCATTGCCGCAAGCTAGGACATCTTAAGGAAACATGCTAGAAAATCTTCGGTAAGCTTGCACACTTAAAAAACAATCATAACTATGATCAGCAGCCTAGAGGAGATCGAGAAAGAATAAGCTTTGTTGCAGCAGGGAAAGACCAGACAGCAACTGAAAATTTGTTCAGCAAGGAACAACTTAACCTACTGCAAAAACTGTTTGGCCAAAATTCCCCTCAACAACCAGTCATGAGCACTGGAACAATAGCCCAAAAAGGTAAATTCCCAAGTGCCCTAAATGTAAAAACTGAACAATTAAACCCCTAGATCTTAGACTCAGGAGCATTGGATCATATAACGGGAAACAAATCATTGTTTAAGACCTACAATTCTTGCCCAAAGGGATTCAAGGTCCGGATAGCAAAAGGTTCGGTTTCAACAGTGGCAGGCAAAGGTTCAATTAGTGTATCAAAGAACCTAATGTCATAGGAAGTGTTATTTGTGCCGAATTTGACATATAACTTGCTGTCTATTAGTAAACTCACAAAGGATATGAACTGTAGTACTAAATTGTATTCTAGTCACTGTGAATTTTAGGATTCGGGTTCAGGGAAGATGATTGACAGTGCTAGAGAGGTTGAAGGGCTCTACCTACTGGAAGTAGATGATTCTCTGGACAAACAACCTCACTTTGCAAGTTGTTCTTCTATTCCTGCGATAGTCTCTCAATCCAATAATTTATGATCAAATAATGTTGTGGCACTATAGGCTAGGCTACCCTAGTTTTCAATATTTGAAATGCATGTTCCCAACTTTATTCAATAATAAAAGTGTGAATTCCTTTCATTGTGAAGTTTGCCAAATCTAAACATTGTCAAAATTCTTATCCTGCACAACCCTACAAAGCATCACATCCCTTTTCAATCATACATAGTGATATTTGGGGTCCATCCAAAATAAAAAATATATCCGATGCTAGATGGTTTATTTCACTTGTTGATGATCACTCTAGGACTACATGGGTGTTTCTAATGAAAGAAAAATTTGAGGTTGGAACCCTGTTCAAAAAATTTCACTCTATGATCAAAACGCAATTTCAAGCAAAGGTTCAAGTTTTTAGAACGGACAATGCTAAGGAATATTTTCACTCTATTCTCGAAGAGTATTTATATGAAAATGGGATTGTTCACCATAGCTTATGCATAGACACCCCACAACAAAATGGAATTGTCGAACGAAAAAATAGACACCTCTTAGAAGTAGCTAGATCCTTCATGTTTACATCCAATGTTCCCAAATCATTTTGGGGGAAGCCATACTCACAGCAGCCTACCTCACTAACAGAATGCCATCTAGGATCCTACATTTTCAAACACCTATAAACTCACTTGTCAAAATCTTTCCTCATACCAGAATTATTTCCACCATCCCACATAAAATATTCAGGTGCTCAACCTTTGTTCATATTCACACACAACACAGAATTAAGTTGGATCCTAAAGCCTTAAAATGTCTGTTCTTGGGATATTCAACAACACAAAAAGGGTACAAATGTTATTCCCCTCTTACCAAAAAATTGTCCCTGGATGTTACATTTTTTGAGCATCAACCATTCTCTCCCAAAACTCATCTTGAGGGGGAGAATGGCGGTTTAGCTCAAGATCAAGTTTGGGAAATAGTGTTACCAAGTCCAGCATTGTCCCCATCAGCATTAGAAGAAGTGAGTCCAACAACACCACCATTACCTTCGATTGCATCAGTCCAAACACCTTCTGAGCCCATGGTTTCATCAGTTAAAACACCCTCTAAGCCCACAGTTCCATCTGTCCATTCACCCAAGCTAATTGTCTACTCAAGGAAACGAAAGCACCAAGTAGCCGAGCCCACAACTTCTCTCCAGCATTCTCAAGAGTCTAACCAGAACCTAGTAATCACTGAGATCACACCAGGTAATATAGTCTCTAACTCTAGAAGTGAGGATACTAATAGTGATCTTAAAGTTCCAATTGTAGTTAGGAAAGGGGTTCGGTCATGCACAAAGCATTCTATCTACAACTTCATATCCTACAAAAAGTCATCTCCAAATCACTCAGCTTTTGTAACCAGCCTTTCAAGAGAAGTTCCATGCAACATACATAAAGCATTGAAGAAACCTAAACGAAGACATGCAGTAAGTGAAGAAATGAATGCCCTCAAGAAGAATAAGACGTGGGAAATTATAGAGATGCCTGAAGACAAGGCAGTTGTAGGGTGTAAATGGATCTTCAGCATAAAATACAAGTCGGACGACAATATTAAGCAATATAAAGCTCGTTTTGTGGCTAAAGGATTCACACAAACATATGGAATCGACTAACAAGAAACTTTTGCTCCGGTGGCAAAGTTGAATGCGGTTCAGGTTCTCTCATCTCTCGTTGCAAACCTTGATTAGCCACTGCACCAACTTGATGTAAAAAACGCCTTCCTTAATGGAGACTTGGAAGAAGAAGTGTATATGGAAAATCCCCCCGGATTCAAGAATAATGAAAATGCCAACAAAGTGTGCAGGTTACGCAAGTCATTATATGGTCTCAAACAATCCCTACGAGCATGGTTCAACTGATTCACAAAGGCAATCAGGAAACACAGCTTTTGTCAAAGACAGGCAGATCATACCCTATTCTTCAAGCATTCACCTACAAGTAAAGTTGCTATTCTGATCGTTTATGTGGACGATATTACTCTCACAGAAGATGACTTTGAAGAAATGCATAGATTAAAAGGGCTGCTGGCTCGTGAATTTGCAATCAAAGATCTTGGTGTTCTAAAGTATTTTCTCGAGGTAGAAGTAGCACGATCAAAGAAAGGGATTTTTGTATCCCAACGTGAGTACATCTTTGACTTACTAAACGAAACAGGAATGCTCGGATGCAAACCCGCAAACACACCTATGGATGCTAATGCTAAACTCGGGTTGAAGAAGGACAGCGCCCCAGTTGATGAAGGGAGATGTCAGATTGGTTGGTAAACTTATCCATCACTCACATACTCGTCCAGATATCGCATTCCCAGTTAATGTTGTCAGTCAATTTATGAACAAACCTACTGAAGAACACATGGAAGCTGTGTATCGAATCCTTAGATATTTGAAGACAACTCTAGGCCAAGGGTTGTATTTTGAGAAAGGTTCGAAAAGGAGTACTGAAGTATATTCAGATGCAGACTGGGTAGGTTCCATCTTAGACAAAAGATTCATGTCAAGCTACTGCTCTTATGTGTGTGGTAATCTAGTCACATGGCAAAATAAGAAGCAATCTGTGGTTGCACGAAGCAACGTCGAAGCTAAACGAAGGGCAATGGCACACGATATATGTGAAGACCTATCGTTAAAGCAACTATTAGAGGAACTGAGAATTCCAACTAAGAACAAGATAGAACTACTATGTGATAATTAGGCAACCATAAAAAGTTGCAACAAATCCAGTCCACCATGATCAAACCAAATATGTTGAGATCGATCGTCACCTCTTCAACAAGAAAGTGGATAACGAAAACATCAAGTTGACTTATACACCTTCAAGTATGCAGACAATAGATATTCTAACCAAGGCTTTGCCAAGATCAATCTTTGAACACATGATGTCCAAGCTGGGAATGATTAATATCTATGGCCCAGCTTGACAAGGAGTGTAGAAGACCGAATATTATCTCTATGCAAATAATTAGGAGATCATATCTTACTTTTATTGTTTAGATATTAGTTTGGTAGTTTGAATTTTAAATAAATAAGAAACTAGATTTTAGGATATCAGTTGATTGATTCCTACTCCTAGTATCAAGGAATCGTAGGTCTATAAATTCTGAGATGTACTCCTCTTCTAATCATCGAATAAAAAGGTCCTATTTCATAAAAATTCTCTAGGTTTACCATAGAGAGAATCAAAATAATTGCTAACCCTAATCTTAACAGCTAATCCTAATCCTTTGACAGCTAATTACATGGTAGTTACATATCAATTACAAATAATACAAATTGATTACAAAGTTGACTCAATCTTCCGACACTCCTCCTCAAGTTGGCATGAAGATATCATCCATTGCGAGCATGCCAACAAAACTCGAGAATTGAACTTTATGAAGTCCTTTGGTGAGGATGTCTGCAACTTGACTAGTCGTTGGCATGTAAAACATACATATCACCCCACTATCCAATTTCTCCTTCATGAAATACTTGTCTACGTCAACATGTTTCGTTCTATCGCGTAGAACAAGATTGTGAACAATTGAGATAGCAGCCTTGTGGTAATAAACCTTGATAGGTGATGGTGTAGGAACCTTCAATTCTTCCAATATTCCTCTAATCCATAGAACTTCACAGAATCCATGTGCCATTGAGCAAAATTCTGCCTCTACACTCCTTCTAGCTACTACGTTCTGCTTTTTACTTATCTAAGTAACTAACTTGCCTCCAACAAATGTACAGTAACTGGAAGTAGATCTTCTATCACTTACACTACCTGCCCAATCTGCCTCGGTGTAGGCCTCTACCTGTAAACGTCCTTTGTTTTTGAAGAGAAGTCCCTTTCAAGGAGTCCCTTTGAGGTACCTCAAAATTCTAAAAAAGGCTTCCAAATGAGCAGTTCCAGGTGAGTAATTGAATTGGCTTACCACACTTACTGCAAAGGCTATGTCTGTCCATGTGTGAGCTAAATAAATTAGTCTCCCAACTAATCTTTTGATACCGCTCCCGATCTACCACTTCGTTAGTAGCAGCTAGCTCTAGCTTCAAGTTGGGCACAATTGGCATGTTTGCAGCCTTGTAGCCAATGATACCTGTTTCTTTTAGCAAGTCAAGAACATATTTACCTGTTTCTTTTAGGAAATACTTCAACACACCTAAGTCCTTGATTTCAAACTCAACAATAGGTTTATTCTTCAAGTTGTTAATTTCACCAAAATCATCACCAGTTATGATTATATCATCTACATACACAATGAGAATAACAATGTTACCTTCTTTGGAGTGCTTAAAAAACATCGTGTGGTCAGCTTGGCTTTGAGAGAAACCATGTTTCTTGACAATTTTCCCAAAGCACTCTAACCAGGCTCTTGGAGATTGTTTTAGACCATACAAGGATTTTTTTCAACCTACACACCTTGCCTTTACCAAGTCGTTCTTCAAATCTATGGCAAATCCATGTACACTTTTTCCTCTAAATCTCCATTCAAGAATGCATTCTTCAAATCTAACTGGTGAAGTGGCCATTTGGAGTTAACTAAAAGAGAGAAGTATCCAGATGGAATTAATCTTAGCAACAGAAGCAAAGGTTGCTTGGTAGTCAATATCGTGGGTTTGACTAAACCCTTTCCCACGAGCCTTGCTTTGTATCGTTCCATACTCCCATCTACTTTACATTTGACAAATACCCATTTATAGCCAACTGTCTTCGTATCCATTGATAGGTCAACCACGCTTCATATATCATTTTTCCTAAAAGCATTCATTTCTTCCATCATTGTCAATTTCCAATTCGGATCACCCTAGGCTTCCTGAACAATTCTTGGAACAAACAGGTTAGAAATCCTAGACACGTGCCCTGTGACTATTAGAAAGTTTTTCATAAGATAAGTATTTGGCAATAGGATGTTTAGTACATGTACTGGTTCCTTTTCTAATGGCAGTTAGAAGACCAAGATCTGAAGGAGGTAAAATTGGCAAATCAGAAGAAGAAAGAATAGGGACAGGAGATAGATCACTCTGAGTGGAAGGATCATTGCTCGACAAATTTGACTGGCCATCTACTGGAGAAGTAATTGGTGCAATAGAATCTTTGTGAAATTTCCTTCTAGTATAAACCTGAAGCTCAATGTGAGGATTATCATGATCCTTTTGCAGTACTTCTTCCTCTTTCATAAAATAACACTTGGCAAAATATTGTTAGGATTTTCCATATTCTCAACGGTTTTCTCCTGATCAGAGTTGATCAAAGACAAACTCGGTTGTCGAAACATCCGATAGGGGTAAAGTCTCCCAAAAATTATCTTCTTTCAAACTTTCCCGTTGATAAGAATTTTTGTGAAAAAAAAGGTTGGTTTTCAAGAAATGACACATCCATCCTCTCAAAAAATTTCTTTGTAACCAGGTAAAAGCATTTATACCCTTTTTTATCATATGCATATCCCATGAAAACACATTTTTTAGATTTTGGATTACATTTGGACCGAAAGTTATTGGGTATATATACATAGCACGAACAACCAAAAACTTTGAAAGGTAGATCCGAGATTAAACGAGATGTGGGAAAACTCTTTTTCAAACAATTAAAAGGTGTTTCAAACTGTACAACTCGTGATGGCATTCGGTTGATCAAGTAACATGCAGTTAGAATCATATCACCCCAAAGATACTTAGGAACATTAATTGAAAACATGATAACGTGTGCCACTTCTAGCAAGTGTATTTTTTCGTTCTACAATTGCATTTTGTTGTGGTGTGTCACAACATTTGGATTGATGAATAACCCTTTTTCCAGAAAAAATTTTCCCAAACTCGTTAAAATACTCGGTTCCATTATTTGTTCATAGGATGCCAATTTTCGTTTGAAACTGATTTTCGATCAAATAGAAAAAATCCTTAAAACGTTGTTCAACTTTAGATTTTTTCCCCAACAGATATACCCAACATAACCGTGTATGATCGATAAAAGTTACAAACCATTTTTTCCCAAAAAGTGTGTTTATTCTAGACATGCCCCAAACATCACTATGAAACAAATAAAAAGGCTTTCAAGCAAAATAAGGTTTCAGATGAAATGAAACACAATGATCTTTTGCAAGATGACAAGCTTCACAATGAAAAATTGAACAATCCAATCCTTTAAACAATTTAGGAGATAAACGTTTAAGATATGGAAAACTAGGATATCCTACTCTTATATGCCATAGCATTATTTGATCATAAACAAAGTATAAACTAGTACTATCTAAGCCCTGAGCTTTTTTATTACCAAAAGCAATCTCATCAAAGTAATACAGCCCATTTATTTCTTTAGCAGCTCCAATCATCTTCCCCGAGCTCCAATCCTGAAAGACAAGGAGGAAAAAAAAAGACAACACAACAGTCAAAATTTTGGGATAGTTTACTTATAGAGAGAAGATTGCAAGCAAGTTTTGGAACATGTAAGACAGATTTGAGAACAATGTTTTCCGAAATTTTAACATGCCCTTTGCTTGCAATAGGTGAAAGACTGCTATCAGCTATTGTAATTTTTTCGGCACTAGAACAAGGAGAATATGAGCTGAATATATGAGAAGCACAGTCATGTGGTCGGAAGCCCCAGAATCAATAATGCAAGGACCAGTTTTTGAAAGAACAAAGTCCAAAGGAATCACTACCTGAGTGTGCCATGGAATTACTACCTGTGTGCGCCATAGAACTGCTAGGAAAACTACGTGATGAGTGAGATTTTAGCAGTTTAAAAGATGATCTAACTGCTCTTTGTTGAAAGGACAAGCCTCAACTTCATTAGCAAGAGGATTACGGTTACTGTGCTCGGCTGGCTTGTTTCCCTTACCGTTTGAAGGCCTTCCATGCAATTTGTAGCATGTCTCCCGAGTGTCTGGGTCTGCCATAGTAATCACAATGTAGGTGAGACTCATCATCATTCCCACATTGGTTGTGGGTGTTTTTGCGGTTGGCATAAGCTTCGGGAATTGCCAGGGCTAAACTCTCCATAGTTCCTGTTGCACTAGATGTCTTCTTCCCCAACATCACATGTCTCCGGCTTTCCTTGCGATGAACTTCGACAAATACCTCACTGATTGCAAGTAGAGGATTCCGTCCAATAATTCGACCACATACTTCGTCGAATTCAACATTTAGGCCAGCCAGGAATTTGAAGACTCAATTGACATCCACCATCTTCTTGTAGTGATTGCAATCTTTTGGTGATTTCCACTCATAATCATTGAATAAGTCGAGATCCTGCCAAATTCTCTTGAGGGAATTAAAGTACTTTGTAACAGAGTCCTCACCTTGGCAAATTTCTCCAAGTTGTAATGTCAATTCATAGACTTGAGACTCATGCCCGAGGTCAAAATACATCTGCAAGACATTATCCTAGAGTTCTTTGGCAGTGGAATAGCACAAGTAGTTGGTTCTAATCTCTTCAACCATGGAATTCACCAACCAAGTCATTACCATTGAGTTTTCAGCATCCCAAGTGGCAAAGGTTGGGTCCTTCACATCAGGCTTCTTAGCATCTCCAATGATGTAGCCGATTTTGCCTCTTCCCCTAAGGTACATGCGGACAGATTATGACCATCGGAGAAAATTATCTCCACTAAAACATAAGGTGGTGATCTGTATGGGCTGATTATCAGAGGGAATCTGAGGAGTTTTGGTGTGAGATGATG
This sequence comes from Artocarpus hirsutus, assembly GCA_946598075.1. Lineage (NCBI taxonomy): Eukaryota > Viridiplantae > Streptophyta > Magnoliopsida > Rosales > Moraceae > Artocarpus > Artocarpus hirsutus. Next base: position 20,822 of record CAMOHE010048973.1, on the reverse strand, counting down.
AAGCACGGGTTGACTCGGATGTGACTTCAAACATGGTGCAAAAAAACAGATGAAGAACAAGAGAGAAAAAAAGATGATGAACGGGTTTGGTCCCTGGAGTTTCTAACTCTGCTCCGATACCATAAAAACAGAAACCTAATGTGGGAAAATGAATTGCATTCATCATATTCTGTTCAGGAAATTACAAAGATTTATAGATCCCTTGACAACTTATTTAGGAAATAAATTCCCCATATTAAGAGAGAATCAAAATAATTGCTGACCCTAATCTTAACAGCTAATCCTAATCTTTTGACAGCTAATTACATGGTAAATAATACAAATTGATTACAAAGTTGACTCAATCTTCCAACAATATCAAATGAAATACTATAAAATTGTAAGTGCTGCAAGCTCAAAACTCTTATAAAGTAATTGTAAAAATGATCTATAGAGACAAATCGACTTTCAGGCGTAAACCATAAATTTTATTGTGAAAAATTATATTTGTTTATGGGTAGGCTTGAAAGAATTTTCATCTTGTTTCTTTGTATAAACTCTTATTTGTATTTTCATTTGATAATGTCAAGGGTTTTAGCACATTTTATATACGGCTCGAGTATGTACCAACCTAGTTGGGGTGTCCTTGCCATTTTGATGATATTCAATCACAATATTTGTTAAAAAAATAAAGTTTGACAAATTATATTACATTAATAATTTCAAGCACCAAAGTCAGGAATATAAAGTACCTGACCACTCTGAATGGCATCCATCGCCATCTTCGAATCGAAATAATCTTCTTATATATGATTCTTCGTCTGCAAAAGCAGGTCTGAGACAACCCAATATAGAGATGCCATTGGATGGATGGTCCATTTTCCTATCATATTCCATATTAACTACCTAGAACGAAAATAAATCATCCCGGTGAGACATTTTAAATAGTAAATACAAATTAAAAAAAAACTATGCTCTCTAAATTTGCAAGGAATATTACATGCAAAATAAGTTCATATAATTTCAGTTGTTATTTCTATAAGAAGAACTTCAGTTTGTATAACACATCAAATATTGTTTCTCCCCAACAAGAGGCATGTGAGAATGTTTTATGACACATCAAATGTTAGTGAAAACCTAAATGGAGTAAAAATTCCTCCAGCCACTAAAAAAACACCGCAAAATGGCACGTTTTCTTTTCATTAGCCAAGACATTTTAGATGAACAAGATTAATGTTCCTTTTCTCATACCATCTGTTTTTGGGCCTTGAAAAGAGTCAACTAGGTTAAAAAAAATAAAAAAAGGGGATAGAGAGAGAGAGAGATTAAATGTTTTAAACCTCTTGAATCAAAAGGGAAGCCATTTCTCAAACTACCATACTCATGAGTAGTGAACATAAACACGGGTAAGTTACACAGAAATGTTTCAAATGCACGACTGATAGTTTTAACAGCAACTACAACACCAGGCAATACAATTTATTCTTAAAAATAAAGATTATCAATCGTCAAAAATACTTGAATCGTGAAAGTTGCTTGATCGACTTATGAAGCCAAAGAGTAATCACCTTGGTCAAGCACTTTGCAAAGTAAATAGGATGAATCAGAGTAGGAGCATGTGGCATCCCCCAATCAAATGGAATTTCAGAAACTTCAGATTCTACAACCTGCAACCAATAAAAGTCATTCCGTCCAAAATTTTACATGAATTCAACAAAATATACATAAAGATATAGATGAAAGTAATGATGATGATGACGATCATAATAATATAAATATATAAATACTTTGGGCAAAGAACATGTATAAAATCTGACGGAATACATTATTATCATGTGTAAACAACAGATAAATTACATAGGAAATCAATGGAAAGTTACATCCAACGTAACTTTCTTCCACCTTTAGTGTGTTTTCCAAATGAATTACGTATATTATTGAAAAAAAAAAAAATCAAACTATAGAAATAAGCAAGGAAGAAATTTTCAACTCATTAAGATTCCTCCTCAACATCGATATTTGAGACAAAGACAGAAAGCCTCTTGTTGCCACCTATCCTATTTGAATTAGCACGAATCCCATGTACATAATTTTTTGACAAGCAAGCGATGAGAATTATAGGATCGTTTAAAACTTCATTTTGCTGTTGATCTTTATAGAACAAAGTGACTCTGAAGAACATCTCTCCAGATTTAATAGAGGCACCCAGAAATCCGCAAGAAAATTCCTAAGACCTTTCATTGCGTATTTCATCAATCTGTTTCTAATTCCTATATCTCTTCTACACCAAAACCTACCAAAATGATTGTCTAATTTCCTAATATTGTCGTGTCCTGCAGATTATCAATTCTCAATAAAAGTCGAGAATATTTGTTTCTTACCTCAAAATAATCATCATCAAAAGGGATTTCATCGATATTTCCACTATCCGAAATGTTGTATTCAACGGCCATCCTTCTATTCTCATATGTTGGCATATCCATCCCAATCAAAGCATTCTGAAGCACACCACCAACATAAACAGATCAATAAAACAAAAACATTAATAAAATTTTGCCACAAATTAACCCAAAAAAAAAAATAAGAGAGTGAAACTTAAAATAAGATTCCCATGATACCAGGACCATATTAAAGGGCTGAGCAACCTGATCTACCTCGACCTACATGCAAAATTCATGTTGGCATAGAGTAATGCATTCCAGCCATAGCTCATATGCATTTAACACGGACTACTATATATATATATATACACATATATAATTCTTTAAATTTGTTCAACACAAAACTAGGCTATGGAAAAATCTCGATAGACGTTACAATATAGAATATGGAGATAGCATACTTGACACATATTTATTAATTGGGAAATGTGAGGGCAATCAAGAACTGGACATGGAACCCTTTAAGAAATTGTCATAAAGATTTAAGAACTTTTTCCCTTTTCCCTTTTTTACCACAAATATGACCAACCCAAAAGATCAGTCTTACATAACTTTGAGTTAGATGAAGAGAACCCAATATTTCTAGTTTCTGCAGCAACATATTTTCTTCAGCTCAAAGACATACAAAATTTCCATGTTAAAGTACATAATAGAAGTACACTAATCCTCACCACGGGGTTACTAGCTGCAGGATCTTCTAAAATGTTTGCATCATCAAATATCTCGAAATATATATCTACACGAATAATTGAAAAGGTTAAGCTTGGATCAGAATATGGTATCATTTGCTCCACAATACTCAAAAACACAAATACAAAAGATACCTCCATAATCATCAATCACATATTGAAATTCTGCCCACGAAATTTGTTCGTGTGGTTCACGATGTATTGTCCCAGGGAAAATCAGCAAAGCACTATTGTTAGCCTAAAAAAATGAAAAAAACAAAAGAATAAAGAGTACTTAACCATAAATGAACATCCACAAATATATCAGGTCTGCTCCTATAAAAAAAATATATATATATATAGGAGCATCACCTTGGTTGTACAATGAGTTTTTATCATCCACATGACTAACTAACGAGCTTTCAACAACTCAAATTTAACACGTCACACAACACAAATATGATAAACACAAACCTCAACTGCTGTCCTCGCTATTTCTGCAGAAGTGAGATTAGTGTCCCAGTTCTCTTTGCCCACCTTCACTTCCTCAAGAGGATGATAACCTCTGTTAGTCATAAAGTTTGAAGAATCAGGAACAGAATCTGAGTAATCTGCAGCAACTGAAACTTTCCAGAGGCAAAGGTCTCGTCCAATGGATAGCCATTGGAACGGTATAGACCCTGAAAATGGATTCCTGCATCTAAAAGTTTATTCGTTATGGAAGAAGAAATTGGAACATGACATGTTATGGAGTACCAAGTGAAGATGAAAAATGAGGGTAATGTAAGCAAGCAAATATTCAAAGCCAAATTATGGTCATATTCATACAATTGTACTCCTAGGGTGTGTTTACTTTGCGTCAATGGGAAAAGGAAAGCAAGGATGATAAGCTTTCCCGTTTGATAAATGTTTACAACAACAACAATAATAATGTAAACACTTATAAAATCAATAATGAGAGTTTTACGAGTCCCATATAATATAGAGAATAGGGAAAGAGTGTCATTCCTTGCAGCCCCTTGGCGTTGATTCCCTATCAAAGGGAATGAACGCCAATTTGCTTAAACATTCAAATTCACATGTTATAATTCAATGATAATTGAACTATGTAAAAGGATACTTTAGTAACTATATTGATAAGATTAGCAGTACCGAGCTTGGTAAACATGAGAATGGAAATTAAATTGTTTCCCGTTACACCATCAAAATAGACAAGTAAACACTAGAAAGGGAAGGCACAATACTCATTCCTATTATTTTACTTTTCTTTCCAATCCCATTACCTTTTCCATTATGGTTGGTAAAAATTTAGCTATACAAGCAAATGCCACTTTGAACTACAATAACTAACTATGAAATAGACTAGACCTTATGCCAGCATGACAAGGAAGCATTCGACCATCTAAAGGAGGTTTCTTGAATTTGTTTGCGATTCCGTACAATGTCGAGCAATAAATTCCTTCTCCATGGCATGAATGACAATGGGAATGACCTATATAAACAATCAACCACTTCTAAGGTCTTATAAAAACACAAATGTTAAAGAGTAACAGACAATGCAGACGATAAATGCAGGAAGAGGCTCAAATATTGCACGACAAAAAAAGCATAACCAGCATAATATTAACATTTTCCGCCGAATTGCAATAGATTTTGAGCAAACAGAACATTAAATAAGAATACAGAATTCTATACTTGTGTATTCAGATAATTTCCATGACCAAAAAAAAAAAAAGTACCCTACCTCATGAGAATTTTGGTTCAGCCATTTTTTTTTCTACGATGCAATCCAACATTTCAAAGTAAAAGTCCTTTTCCAAAAAAAGAAAAGAAAGGAAGAAAGAAAGAAACACTAAAGTTCAACTATTTCGTTGCTATTGAAAAAAAAAAAAAAAAAAAAACCCAACAAATCCACGCATACCCAGCATAATATTAACATTTTCCTCCGAATTGCAATAGATTTTGAGCAAACAGAATATTAAATAAGAATACAGAATTCTATAAATGTGTATTTAGACAATTTCCATGACCAAAAAAAAAAGTACCCTACCTCAAGAGAATTTTGGTTCAGCCAATTTTTTTTTTTTTTCTTAGATGCAATCCAACGTTTCAAAGTAAAAGTCTTTTTTCCAAAAAAAGAAAAGAAAGAAAAGAAAGGAAGGAAGAAAGAAACACTAACGTTCAACTATTTCGTTGCTATTGAAAAAAACAAGGAAAAGAAAAATCCAACAAATCCATTAACTTTTATATGGGTCTTCTTCTACACGGCTATTTGTAACTAAACTTATAACATAAGTATTAAATTAAAACAAAAAATTAATGACTCAAATGCGATTGCGAGCTCGTCCAATTCCAAAAAAAAAAAAAAAAGAACTTGAAAATCCAAAAGGGTTTTCGTCAAAGGCATGCAAATCGAAGAGGGTATAGCACGAATTTGACAAATCCCCAAGATAATCAAGAGAAAGCAAGAGAGATTACCGAGGGAAAGCGAAGAGGGAGGAAGAACGATAGCCATGAGCATGAGAATGAGAAGGAGAAGAAATGTGAATCTGATGTTTCGTGTTGTCGTTTTGCGTTTCTGATCTCAAATCTCCTCGTCAGAACCCGCACAATTTTTCTTTTCTTTATAAAAAACTAGTTCGAGTAAGAGTTTTTATAACATACATTATAAATAAAGGAATGAATAAAATAAAAAATTTATTAACAGATTTAAAAAGAACAAGTTGCGGAAATAGCCTATGAAGAAGATATACATTATGGAGTTCTGGTAATTGACATTTATTTTTAAGATTTATCAAATATAAAATTTGTATTTAATTAGTTAAGTAAATATTTTTAAAACTACTATATTGGGCAAGACTTTACAAGAAATAAAGTAGTAAAAAAATAAATAGATCAAAAGTACTCTTTAAAAAAGAAAAAAATAAGGCACAATTTAATTTTTATTTCAAATATACATTTTTTAAGATTTTTTCAAGATTATTTCTTTATCACTTTATCTTTTTTAAACTTCTCATGTTAGTTTTTGTTTCAAAATAAACAATATATCAAATTATACAATCAAAACTGTATACTTAATTAACCAAATAAAATTTTGATTTAGTTTTTCAATTCAAATAAACCAAAAAAATAATAAGACGCATACACATAAATTTAACCATGATAGAAATTAAGCGCAAAATAAGTCATAATTGGTTACAAGCAATGAGATTATTCCAAAGATAGTTGATATTAGAGGTTTAAGGAGTTTATGAAAAAGATAAATAAAGTTGAAATGGAAAGAAAATTTAAAAAGAACTGAAAGGAAAAATATATGTGAACATTGGGGTAAGAAATTTCAATGGACAAAAAAATAATAAAGAGACAAAAAAAAGTAAAACATCAAAAAAGTAAAAAAGAGAAAAAATAAAAGTAAAGCATAGAATGTAAATGACAACGGTATACAAAAAGAGTTTAAAAAAAAAATAAAATGTAGATTACGACAAAACAACAAATGAATAAAAAAGGAAAAGATAAAGCCTTAAAAAGAAAGAAAGGAAAAAAAGAAATAAAACATCAAAGAATTGGTAATACTCTAAAATTCATTAAGTGATGTTAGTGTAGAAAATAGTGAATTAGTTTGACATGATGTATTTTTAAACTTAATTTGACTATTTTGAGACATTTCTAAATTAACGTTATTCTTGAATATTTTAATGATTCTTAACTATCTTTAACTATTTTTATTTGTTATTTTAAATTTTAAAACAAAACAACTTGTTGAATACCAAACACGTCTCATTTAAAATTTGCGTACTGTACATGGTTTTCTTGCTAAAAACCACCTCTTATCTTCTTTACTAATCTCTCCTCTACCTCTCTCTTTCACTCACTCTCGTTCTCTCTCTCTCAGCTCACTCTTCCTCTCTCTCGTCTCCTTCACTCACCGCCTCTCTCTTTCTCTCTTCTTTCTCTTTTGATTCAAAAACTTTTGAGTTTAAACTTCAATTTTGGGAACGTGATTTAGCAACTACAACTTCGAATCAAAGATTAAATCAAGATTAGTTTTTAAATTTCAAACTTTTTCTAAATTTTTCTATTTTCATTGTATTTTGAAATATAAGCATGTTTAAGCTTAGAAAACCCTTAATCTAAGTTAGAAGAACTTAAAATATCTCGAATCTAAGCTTAGTTTGATGAAAAATAGATTGAATCAAGATTTTTTATTTTTCTCTATTTTTCTCCATTTTCATATTTATTCAAAAATCTTTGTGTAAATCTTGTTTAAACTAGTTTAGAAGTGTTCTATTTTGTTTTTCTATCATCTATGAGTGTTTTTCATGCCTAAAAATTGAGAAAAACAGGTAAAAATGAGAATTGGGCTCGGGGAGGCCGAGACTCGATTCTTGAAAATTTGAGAATTTTCCCAATTTGGTAGGCCAAACTTCATGTTCGGCAAGCCGGATTCATGTATCCAATAGGCCAGACTCATACCTTCGAAAGGCTAAACCTAGAAAACTTCGGCCGACCAGACCTAGATCGTTGGTAGGCCGAATTGCACAGTTCGACAAGCTGGATCAAGGGAACCTACAGACTAATCGGGCTCCATGAAAATTTGTCATTTTTTACCCGTTTTTACTATTGTGGACCCCAATTGAGATTTTAATCTTGCAATATAATTTTATGAACACAAATGGCACACTAGGACGCCATGAGATAGCTCAGCAACATAGGATATCTTAAGCTAGATATTGATAGACTTGGTTTATATATTTAAGGCTATTATAGGGTTCTGTGGAGCTAACATATAGTGGATCAGGACTGCGATGTTAGACATTGGGATGGATTTTGAGGTAGGACTTCTACCCCGTTTCCTTGGTAGCTTAGTTTTTAAATTATTTTGGCCTTAAAAGGATTTTCTATCAAAATGTTTTCAATTGTTGATTGAAAAGGGATTTTTATTGGTTGTTTTCACAAACTGTAGATTGTGGTGATTTTTATAATAAACCTCATAAAGAATATAAATGAAAATACATGATAAAAAGAGATTTTAATAACTATAAAAGTACATAGATGGGCATGATGCCCAATCAGAGATCGGGTCGTGTAGCATGCGACCTTAGGGGCAAGTCCCGAAATATTGCTGGGCCACTTCGGTGTTGATAACTTATGGTTTGCCCAAGAAAGATAAAAATGTACTTTCTGGACGAACTGTTTTTATAAGACTCATTTAAATGAATTTATTTATTTAATTATTTTCCTTGAAAGATAAAGTTTTATATTTAAATTATTTATCTGTTTTAAAGCATAGTCCTACTGAGCCTTTCATTCATATCTTATTTGTTTTCAAACATTTCCCCTTCTAAGTGGAGTTTAGCTTAGGATTGACGGAGAGCCCACCGATCGAACTCACGAGTAGTAGAAGACTCTGAGTAGGTAAAATGTATAAATTAATTGAGACATGTATTATTTTAATTTCTCTTTCTATTTTGAACTGTGGTTGTAATTGATTTATTGTCGATACCATGTGTGTGCATAAGTTGTAGGTCGGTGGGACCTAACGCGTATTTTCTCTTTCTTTACTATTTTATTTCATCTTGTTTTATCCTTTTATTCAGTTATTATAAATATTTGTTTAAAAAGGTTTTAATTTATCACCTATTTCTTATTTAATTAAATTCTTTAACTTGTGTTTTAATTAAAATTTTTACTTAATTAACTTAATTAACCCACTACGTCACCTCCCGTACTCCGAGACATGACAGAATTAAAAAGAGAAAGAAATGAACATTGTTTCTAAAAGATAATAATAAACAAACAGAGTTTTAAAAGGAAAAAAAATAAAACACTAAAGTAGTGAAGTTAAAAAAAAAATTCAAATATGAGAATACAATAAACAAATAGATGACCAAAAAAAAAAAAGGTAAAAAGGTTAATAAAATAAAAGAAAGAAAAATACGGTAGAACACAAAATAATAAAGAAAAATACCAAAATACAAATGAAAAAAAAAGAAAAAAATAAAAAGAATAAAAGCAAAAAAGAAAAGAGAGTTTTATTAGAATAGAAAAATCTAATAAAAAAAAACCAAAAAAGTAAAACAGAAAAAAAGAACAAATTGTTTTGGACAAATAAAAGATAAACAACGGGGAGGGCATCCACTCTTTTATCATCGTTGAGGAGAAAAATAAAGAGATCACAGAGTCATTTTTTGTTGCTTTAATTACTTGATTTGATGCGAAACACCTAAGGATAGACGATTATTCTATCCTCAATCTCACTGAAAAAAGTGGCTTTATTTGGTATTTGCTATTTTTTTGGGCCTAAGTAAAGATAAGGACTGAGGTTGTCCAAGTTAATTATTTAATTAAAAAAATCCTACAAGGTAGTTATTGGAGCCTTATATTTGATAAATAAGGATTAAGGATGTTGAAGTTGTTACGTTGATAAAAAAAAATATATTGGAGGAACTATTTATGAAGAGTATTGTGAATAACAATGTAAATAGTACTTAAACCAGGTGTATAGTTGTTATTGGTGTAATTAGAATTAATTACAAATCATAGCCAGTATTTAAGTTAAAACACTGTAATTCCTATCAAGTTGATAACACTGTTTGTTTCTATCAGAAATCATCCTTTCTATGTTACTCTCTCTTCTCTCTCAATCCTTACTCTCTAGATTGTTCTTCTTAAAATGGTATCAGACCGGGTTAAGGATGAAGCAAGCTCTTCTTTGCCAACAATTGCGATCACTAAGGCTTCACGATTCACTCCAGTTTTCTTTTACACATCTTATTGCTTCAAAGCTAAGTCAAACAAATTTTTTGATTTGGCGTATACAAGTCTTGGCAACGAACAAAGGTCATCGGCTTCAAAGTTTTCTTTTTGGATCTCTACCACCAGCAAAATTCTTAAGTCCTGGCGATGAGATTCTTGGTTATGTCAGTTCAATGTTTCAAGACTGGGAGCAACAAGATCAGTTCATCCTTTTCTAGTTACTTGCCTCAATGTTGGATTTGATTCTTGTTCGAATGGTGAATTGCAAGACTTTTCTTAGATTTGGTGAACATTTGAAGTCTATGTTGCTCAACAAATGCGAGCAAAGGTTACTCAATTCAAGACTCTTTTACAATCAACTAATAAAACATCTATGTCAATGAATTTCTTCTAAAAAATCAAAGCTACGTTGATCTTTTAGGGTCCGTTTGTTTCACTGTTTGAATCACGGTTTGACTCAAATCTTTGAACCAAACGGACCCTTAGCCTTTGTTGGATGCAATGTCTCTGTTAAAGATCACATTGATGTGATCTTTGAAGGATTGCCACCAAAATATGAAACATTCATTCATTCTTTCAGTCAATTCTCGTTCTCGACCATATACTATGGAAGAAATTTAGTCACTTTTTTTGGTTCAAGAGGTTCGAATTGAGAAGAATGTTAAATCTTTAGATCTTTTAGTGGCTAATTTGGCTCTCACTGATGCGAATTCTTCTAATTCAGAGAAGAAATTTAGAAACCCTAATTTTTTGCCCTTTTTTAGTTCTACAATGAGTCCTTTTTTTAGTTCACATTGTTCTTTTGGTTCAAAAGTAGAGTTCTTTTATCCTCTAGGAGTGGACGTGGTTCTTTTTCTAGTAGTGATTGTGGCTTCTCTAGTGCACATTTTCCTGTCATGCTTTTCGAGGGTCTTTAAGTGGCAGGCATCATTGGTCTGGTAACAACACTAAGCTTCAATGCCAGTTGTGTGGGCATCTGGGTCATATTGTCACCAATTGTTCTTACCATTTTGATCATTCTTTCTGTGGACCATCACAACTTCATGGTTCAATTCAAGGAAGTTTGGCTTAATTTTCTCTAGCTCATACTCTCTCTCACTGTGATCGCTTCTCTTTTAGCAATTCTTTTCTATTTGGTTATGAAGAACCATCTCCACATGCAATGCTTGCTACTCTTGAAGCAGTGTTGGATGACAATTGGTACCCAAACTTTAGGGCTACTAACCATATCACCTCTAATGTTAACAATCTACTGACCAAATTTGAATTCCTTGGATCCAAATAGGTGCACTTAGGTAATGCTAAGGGTATTTCTATTAAGCATATTGGTAATTCTTCATTTCCTTCTCCCTTCTTGTCTACCAAGTCCTTATCTCTAAACACTTTGCTTCAGGCTCCTAAGATAACAAAGAATTTACTTAGTGTTTCTTGTTTTGCTCAGGATAACAATGTATATTTTGAGTTTCATCCCTTGTCTTGTTTTGTCAAGGATTAGGCTACTCAAACAGTCCTGCTGGAGGGGAGACTTAAAGATGGTCTCTATATATTTGATCAGTCACAAATCAATCTTTAAGCCTTGCGCTCCAAGCCCTCAGTTTTTGCCTCACCTCCTTCAAGTCATTCAATGCCAATGGCTATGACAAATTTTGTGTTTGGTCTTGTCTTGTCTTCTGTTGTATCCAGCTTCTTCATCAGTAGTACGTTCTACTTCTTCTTCTATGTCATCTATTATGCCTTCTTATAATACTTGTTTAGCTTTTGACTTGTGGCACTAATGCCTTTGTCATCCTAGTGCTAAAATTGTACACCATGTTCTTACAAAGTATAATATCAAACACATCAATAAAACTTTATTTGTTTGTAATGCTTGCTGCCTTGGGAAATTGTATAAGTCTCCTTTCTTTTCATTTAAAACTACTTATTCTAACCTTTGGAACTGGTTCATACTGATTTATATGGCCATTTACCATATGTTTCTACGAATGGCTACAAGCATCCATTTTACAGATGCCTTTTCTCGCTTCTCTTGGTTCTACTTTCTTAAACGGAAATTGGATGCCTTACATGCTTTTGTTATCTTTAACTTTTAGCCATCCAATCTAACTGTGGAGAGGAATACAAGGCATTTATTGAACTTCTTCAAACGCATGGTGTTAAACATCATACTTCATGTCCTCATGTGCATGAGCAAAACAATCTTGTTGAACGCAAGCATAGGACTATTGCTGAGCATGGTGTCACTCTTTTAGCTCATTCTTCTATGCCTTTTCATTATTAGGATGAAGATGTCTGTGCCTCTATCTTCTTGTTCAATCAGTTACCTACTCTTGTTCTTCATGGTTTGTCACCCTTAGAAAAACTATTTCATGTCAAGTCTGATTACACTCAACTTCGCATCTTTGGCTATCTATGTTTCCTTATCTTCATCCTTATAACACATAAATTCAATTACCACTCCTCCCCTTATACATTCCTTGGTTATAGCCTTAATCATAAAGGCTACAATTGTTTAGACAGTAATGGTTATGTTTTCGTTGCTCGAGATGTGGTATTTGATGAGCACCACTTTTCTTTTGCTTCTAAGTTTATTATTCCCACTTCCTCTGTATCCCCTGAGTTATTATCACCTCATTACCATCTGTCACTCCTTGTTCTTAGTCTACTCAAGAAGATTTATCCTCTATGCTTAATGTTACTCCTACTATTCCTCTCACTTGTTCTAGTGCAGGCCATTTAGACAGGTGTAGTGTTGAAGCTCCCTCGAGTGTCTCTATTTCTTTTAAGCCAAGTATTCCTTCAACTTCACCAGTTGTTAAACATCAACAGAGACTTCCTACTGTTCCACTAATGTCCATCCTATGCTTACCAAGTTGAAAGCAAGTATAGTCAAGCCTCGGGTTTTCACAGCTAGCTTGAACCTGCCTCTGTTGATGAAGCATTATAAAAATCTGAGTTGAAATATGCTATGATGATGAATTTCTTACTCTCACTTGCAATCACACTGGGTCTCTTGTCCCTCTACCAGCTAGGAGTAAAGCAAAAGGATGCAAGTGGGTTTTCAAAGTTAAACAAAACCCTGATGGCACACTTAATAAATACAAAGCATGCCTTGTTGCTAAAGGCTTTCACCAAGTGGCTAGTTTTGATTTTACAGAGACATTTAGTCCAATAGTCAAACCAACTACCATATGAGTGGTTGTTACTAATGCTCTTACCAAGAAATGGACAATTAGACAACTAGACATAAACAATACCTTTTTAAATGGTGACTTGCAAGAGGAGGTTTATATGGTTCAACCTCAACCATTTAAAGATCCTAAGAGCCCACACTTGGTCTGTAAACTTCATAAATCTCTCTATGGACCTAAACAAGCTCCATGAGCTTGGTTTGAGAAACTTTATGGTGCTCTTCTGAATTTTGGGTTTATTTCTACCAAGTCTGATCATTCTCTCTTCATCAAACATACACCTTCTTCTTATGTGTACATTGTTAGACATGTATGCTTTAAGGAGTAAAAATGTAATGAGTTTTTGGAGACATTTTTATCAATAAAGAATTCATTTATTATTTATACACCAAATCTTGTCCTCTTTATGTTCATATTTGTTGAATGTATGATAAGCAAACAATAGTCGGAGACTGTCGGTCTAAACCTTTAAGAATTGGGCATATGATGGACAGATTATACGGAAGACACAATTTTTAAGGTGACGGTCTAAATCATAAGATCCGCAATCGAGGGAATAAAGTTGGGCGCTTTATTCATGTAAAGATTGTTATGTTGTCTATATCTGTATTGGGTGATGGTTTGTCTTGACCATCGGAGGTAGACTCCGTGAATAGAAACATTGGCACGTTGTCATAGGTGATGATGTGTTGGATCAGGACATAAAGTGAATTGATTTGGATTAATAATTCTGTCTTGGTAAATTGATTCACTTTAGACAATCATTTGTATTGCATCTTAATCTTGAGATGACTAGTGGGCCCGTTGTCTTGACTTGTGTCTTTTGATGTGCCAAAGGGTGACACCCACATCTTAATAGTGGCATGCATGCCGGTATGTTGGAGGCATTACTCTTGATGACATAGACCTATTATTCATAGATATGGAATCCATAGATCCTCCTTAGGAGTAGTGATATCCTCTTATATACATTATCCTGTAATTGAAAAACTGGAGCGCTCAACCATTTAGATACATAGGTGTAACCGAATGGTATACTGTCTTTGGATGGTAAGTTTTTCGATAGTGAGATGATAGAATGTAAGATAAAAATAATCAAGAAGGTAAGACAGAACTTGTCCTTAAGCCGATTATGGATAATTTTATGGAGATACGATATACTATGATATGTCATGGAGACTTAGCTATACGAGCTTCGTAATTCTATAGAGTTCAAGAGTACAACTCCAAGCTTTTAGTAGAGTAGCGTTGGAGTTGATAATTATGAAATATATATCTGGGATATTAGGTTTCATAATTATCGGGAGCTTGAACTATATAGGTCCATTTGGTCCCCTTTGCTAGCTCACAAAATCTTGTAATGATACGACGTGCTTTTCTAATTATTGGTGACTTATGTCAAATTTATTAGATTGGTTAAAATTTGAAAGAATCAAATAATTCATGTCTGTTTATTGGTTGAATTAATTTTATGACAAAATTAATTTAAGATTAAACTTGTTGAATTATTAGGATCGGATAATTCTTGTCTGTTTATCAGTTGATTTAATTTTGAATAAATTATATCAAGATAAACTTGTAGAATTATTAGGAATCTATTTATTATCCTAGAGATTATCTAGATAAAGTTGTTTTAATTAGATAACTTCTCATTTGGGTTATTTGAATTAAAATTGAGGCTTTATCCTATAGAATCTCGGGTGGAAAATAAAAGATTCGTTGAGATTTTTTTCGACAGTTCGGCATGCCGATCCTAAAGTTCGGCCTGCCTAAGCGCAAATTAAAAATCATGTGTTTTCACGCATATTTCATCCGATATTGACCCGAATTTGATTCTGTTTTGAATTTTTGAGACCTTATCTGATAAGGAATGACCTTAGACCCAACCTCTATAAATAGGGAGTGAGTCTCATGAGTTATTTAGATCAATTGAGAGATTAAGAGTGATACTCTATTAGTGAGAATCTGAAACTTCTTGAGAGCTCTTGTTCACAAATCACGAACACTAGCTTCGGGTTCTCTCAATTGGTTGGAAGGAGAATCGCCTTGAGGAAGAGCTATATGTGTGAGCCGACACTCACTCCGATCGTGGATAGAGAATAGCAAAGAAGACTAGTTGGTTGAGGCTCTTTTGGAATGCTACTTCTCTACACAGATTTTGGGAGCTTTTTGGGGAATACAAGGTCAGTAAGATCAGGTTAATTTATACATATAGCATGTGAAACTTGTGCTTTGGAAAATACTCTGATTTAAAATTTTTAAAATTTCGCTACATATTATTTTTCCAACAATTGGTATCAAAGCCATGGTTTTTACATAAATTTGCCAGTTTGTGATCATGCTATACGTATAAATTATATGATCTTAATCTCTCCTATGCTTGAATTTAATTTTATAGAGAGTTGGCACTCTAGGTTTCTATATAATATTATCTGTTGTCATGGATTGTGTGGTGAATGTCTATTAATTAATTATGGTTGATTAAATCATTATTTAATTATTAATTAATTAATTTATTTATACCGGTTATGGTTCCTTAGAGGTTAGAACATGTATCTAGGTTTTTCATGTAATTAGATGGCGGACTATCATCTTCGTCTAGGAATTATTATTCAATTTTAAATTTATAAAAATTTTGTAATTAAATAATCATTCGGAGAAGACGGACCTAGAAGATGGATGATGGCGAACCCATGTATTTCCTGACTCTCTAATTTTATGTTTTTGAATTGTTGAAAATAAAATTGATGAATTGCATTAAAAAATTGTATTTTCTGGAAAAGGTAATTTATGCTCGGTCGGTATGCTGAACTCTCCTGTTCGGCAAGCCGATGGTCGTAGATCGGCAGGTCAGATGTGAGGTTCGACAGGCCGTCAGCGGGGCAGAAATCAGGTAGCTCTGGCGGCAGGCCGAACTTCTAGTTCGGTAGGCCGATGGGTCATGACCGGCAGCCAACCACACAGATCAGCTTGTTGGCAGAGAGTTGGAAATTTTAGAAAAGTTGTAGTTTTTCGATGCAGTTTTAATTTTATTTTTGAGACAATTCTAAGAAACATTAAATATGGATTTGACCGGAAATATAGAGTATTCGATGCATACAGGATTTAAGACTTGGAGATGGGATTTACAAGAAGAAGGGATACAGCTTGGAGATTCAAGGATGAAGAATCGATAATATGTTTCGATTATTCTCTTGTAATCTTTGTTTTCTATTCTCTAGGGTGGAACCATAATATTACGGTTATTAATTATTATTTTGCTTATAGCTTTACTTGTCTGCATTATAAAATGCTTTGCCATGTATATTGATAACATGTCATATAGAATAGGGAGTGCCGCTCATATTAAAATTGTTCATGCATATCTTTTAAAATAAAACCTTGATTTCAAAAGATTGAGTGGGAGAAGGTTTTCGAAGAGAGGACCTAAGGCCTCCATCATTGATCCATAGGAAGAACATGGTGGTCCCGACCCCTAGGAAGGATTTCTATCATGTACCAGATTGGATCTCTGAGAGGATAAGGTATTTTAGCATGACTTATGATTACACACCCCTAGGTGGTGATTGTAAATCATGGATAAAATATTGAAACGATGGTTATATACTTATGTTAATTTTCTTATTAACCTCCCCTAGGAGCTCTGTTAATAAATTAATGGCCAAAGAAACGATTATTAATATATGCTAGATTATACAGGTCCTGGATGGCATATATTAATCAAGAGGAGATTCGTGTTCCTGATTGAATTCGGCATGACTCTCCTAGGAGCTTGTTGAATTTTGAGTTGGGAATTATCGTTGTAAGGTTGTGATATTTTCAAGGTTTTGACACATAAACACATTTGTAAGTTTTTACATGGTTATGTTGTCTTACAAAATTATTATGAAGTGTTTGCTTATGTTTGGTATATGATTCTTTATTGTAGATTGAAAATGTCTAAAAACGCTTTATCTTCGATACTTGACAAAAACCTATTAAACGGAGAGAATTATAATGATTGGAAACGGAACCTGGATATCGTTCTTTCCTTTGAGAAATTGAAATTTGTGCTGACAACCCCTTGTGCTCCCGAGCCTATGGGAGACTCAACTAATGAGCAATTCCAAGCGTACGATCACTGGAAAGATGCAAATGATCAAGCCCGCTGCTATGTTATGGCTAGCATGAATAATGTGCTGCAGGCTCAACATGAGGATTATGAGACTGCTAAGCAGATCTTAGATAATCTACAAGACATGTTCGAAGGCCAAGCCATAACAAAGCAGCAAGGGGCGCTTCGAAAACTTCTTAACTATAAACAAAGGCCGGGGACATCTGTAAAGGAGCACATGATGTTGGTTATGGATTACCTCACTGAGGCACAAACCCATGGAGCTGACATCGATGCTGAAACTTAGATGACTATGGTCTTTGAGATTCTGTCAAAGGAATTTATTCTGTTTAGAGCTATTTTTAATTTAAGCAATAGGCGGGATATGACTTTAACAGAATTAATGAAACAGTTACAGGAGTTCGAACTGATCAGGGAGTCTCCTGCTGGTGGAGAGGCCAATTTGGTAGCTACTTCTGGTTCCAATCCCAATTTTGGGAATGGAAAGAAACAACGGGCCAAGAATGGAAAGTCTTCTATTCCTGTTAATAACAAGAGCAAGAAGAAAAAGAAGAAGAACCCAAAGAAGCTTAAGTGCTTCTTGTGTGAGAAGGTCAGACACATAAAGAAGCATTGCAAGGACTTCATTTCCAAAGGAGGTAGGTGTGATCTTCTGTATTTAGAAACTTGTTTGGTTGAGGAATCTAGTGACATTTGGGTCATAGATTCTGGTGCAACAAATCATGTTTGTGTTTCTCTATAGGGGTTCAAAGAAACAAGAAGTCTGCTTCATGAAGACTTCACGCTTCGGATGGGCGATGGATCCTTGGTCTCAGCGGAAGTAGTGGGAGATGTCCATCTTCACTTTGATAATTATAGGAATTTAATTTTGCGATATTGTTTTTATGTTCCTAAATTTAAAAGGAATTTAATTTCTGTAGCTTATTTATTTAAAGACTATTATTTAGTTTCTTTTAATAATAAAGTGGTGATTCGTAAAAACAAATCTTTTATCTGTTCTGGATGGATGCAAAATAATCTATATTTTATCAAACCTAAGATGGACTTACTACTTAATGCTAAGATGAATGATAATAACTCTAAAAGGCCTAAAACTTCTCATTCTAATAAGACTTATCTTTGGCATTTGCGCCTTGGTCATATTAACCTGAATAGGATTCAAAGGCTGGTAAGGGATGGAACTTTAAGGCACTTAAAGGTAGAATCTATACCTCAATGTGAATCTTATTTGGAGGGTAAAATGACCAAAAGACCATTCGGGTCTAAGGGCAATAGGACCGAAGGGGTTCTAGAACTTGTGCATAGTGATGTTTGCGGACCGATGAACATTCGGGCACGAGGAGGGTATGAGTATTTCGTCACTTTTATTGACGATTACTCATGGTATAGGTATGTGTACCTGATGCACCACAAAAGCGAAACTTTTGACAAGTTTAGGGAGTTTTAGGCTGATGTGGAAAAACAATTAGGTAGACCCATAAAGGCACTTTGATCTGATGGAGGTGGAGAATACCTTTCTGATGAGTTTCTGGGACACTTATTAGAAAATGGGATTTTATCCCATTTGACTGTGCTGGGCACTCCGCAGGAAAATGGCATAGCAGAGAGAAGAATAGGACTTTATTGGACATGGTTAGGTCCATGATAAGTTATTCATCATTGCCTTTATCCTTTTGGGGATATGCACTTCAAACCGCATGTTATCTTTTGAACAATGTGCCTTCAACATCGATCCCTAAAACTCCTCACGAGTTGTGGACGAGCAGGAAGACATCCTTAAACCATATTCGCATATGGGGATGTTCGGCTCATGTCTTGTTTAAGGATGCGAATAAGTTGGAAGCACGTTCGGAAGTTTACGTGTTTGTAGGATATCCAAAACGGACTAAAGGGGGTTATTTCTATAACCCAAAGGAAAATAAAGTCGTGGTTTCAACTAATGCAACTTTTCTTGAGGAGAGTTACATGGACGACTTTAAGCCTCGAAGCAAAGTAGTGCTTGAGGAGTTTAGGAGTGATCCAATCACTCCGAAGGTTCCAAATGAAACCGTTCCGATCAGTGTAGAAAAGCCAAACGAACTTGAACAACAACCTAAGGGGCTTCGGCGTAGTGGAAGGATCGAGCGTCAACCCAAAAGGTATATGTTCAATGGGAAGGCCTTCTTGGCTGAGCCAGATGAGCATGACAGAGATCCTTACACTTTCAAAGAGGCTATGGAGGATGTTGATTCAAAACTCTAGATAAAGGCCATGAACATAGAGATGAAGTCTATGGAGACTAATCAAGTCTAGGAGCTTGTGGATCTTCCCGAAGGGATAAAACCCATATGGTGTAAGTGGATCTACAAGAGGAAAAGAGGTGTGGATGGAAAGGTCAAAACCTTTAAGGCTAGACTAGTAGCTAAGGGTTACACGCAAAAGGAAGGAATCGATTACGATGAAACCTTTTTGCCTATAGCCATGCTTAAGTCCATTCGGATTCTCTTGTCCATAGCTGCCACTCTCGACTATGAGATTTGGTAGATGGATGTCAAGACAGTTTTTCTTAATGGCTATCTTGATGAGTCTATTTATATGGAACAACCAGACAGGTTCAAAGTCATGGGTCAAGAGGGTAAGGTTTGTAAGTTGCTAAAGTCAATTTATGGACTTAAGCAGGCTTCCCGTTCTTGGAACATAAGATTTAATCAAGTGATCAAGACTTATGGGTTCTCACAAAATGTGGATGAGCCATGTGTTTGCAAAGTGGTTTTTCTACTGCTTTATGTAGATGACATTCTGTTAATTGGCAATGACATTGGGGCATTGTCATCGGTTAAATTATGGTTGACCAAGCAGTTTGACATGTCCGGAGGCCAAGTATGTGGTAGCTAGTGATGCTTCAAAAGAAGTAGTGTGGCTCTGCAAGTTCCTTAGGGATCTTGAGGTAGTTCCTCGTATGAATAAGGCGGTATCACTGTATTGTGATAACAGTGCGGCGGCAGCTAATGTAAGGAACCAAGATTTCACAATAAGAGTAAGCATATTGATTGGAAGTATCATGTGATAAAGGACTTCATCGAGGGCGGGCATGTCAAGGTGTGTAAAATCGCGTCAGAGGACAATTTACCTGATCCATTCATGAAGACAGTTACTGGGAGAGTCTTCGAGAGGCATGTGGAAGCTATGGGGATGCGAGATTTGTCATATTTACTCACTTAGTGCAAGTGGGAGATTGTTAGACATGTATGCCCTAAGGAGTAAAAATGCAATAAGTTTTTGGAGACATTTTTATCAATAAAGAATTCATTTATTATTTATATACCAAATCTTGCCCTCTTTACGTTCATATTTGTTGAATGTATGATAAGCAACAATAGTTTGAGACTGTCGATCTAAACCTTTAAGAATTGGGCATATGATGGACAGATTATGCGGAAGACACGATTCTTAAGGTGACGGTCTAAATCATAAGATCCACAATCGAGAAAATAAAGTTGGGCACTTTAGTCATGTAAAGATTGTTATGTTGTCTATATCCCTATTGGGCGATGGTTTGTCTTGACTGTCGGAGGTGGACTCCGTGAATAGAAACATTGGCACGTTGTCATAGGTGATGATGTGTTGGATTGGGACATAAAGTGAATTGATTTGGATTAATAATTCTGTCTTGGCAAATCGATTTACTTTAGACAAT
>CAMOHE010048972.1:63074-100634 GCA_946598075.1 Artocarpus hirsutus | reverse complement strand
TTTGAATTCATAGGCAAAAATAACCATAACCAAATCAGTCAAAGAATTACTTGCAATAATTATTCTTAAACAATTAAAATAAATGTATTTAACCTCAAAATTCATATAATCATCATATTAATATATAATACAATGACTCCACCATTTTCTCAACACCATATATAATCATATAATCATACAAAAATATTATACAATAAAAGTTCAATCAAATTTACTGTAATAACAAATTAAATACCTAGCAATCATAAAATCTCTATAACTCATAAAACACTCATCAAATCATTACCATATTTTACAGCCCTTTACTTAACATATATTTATACATATCCATCAAATTTCGTGCAAAACAACAGTCATTTACATTAAAATAACACCCACACAAATGTGTACAAAAATAGTCAGCAATAATTCATAGAGAATGGTGGTGAGAAGAAAATTTATAACTTAATATAGGAAAATCAAAATAACGTGAGACTTGGGAAAAAATCACATAACACATGAATGAACAACATACTAAAAATTCAGAGTAAAATGACATTCTTAGATGGAGATATAAAAGTCGGTTTGAAGAGGAAAAATTTTCAGAAATGCTTAAAAAAATAAACTCATACCTTAAAACAGTTTCTTCTTCAAGCTCTTTGATTTTTCTCCAAAGAAATTTCAATATTAATAATAATAATAACAGGGGAAAAATTTTAAGAGGATGAATAAGAAGAAAGGATGAGAGAGAAAAATCGAGAGAGAGAGAAAGAGAGTGTGAGAGAGAGAAAGTTTGTGATAGAGAGAAAATCGAGTGAAGAAGAGAGAAATAAAATAAAAAATGAAACTCTCATTCTTTGAAATAAATCAGAATTTTTCTGATTAATTGGGGGGCAAAATCGTGGGAAGTGGAAAGGATTGGGCTAAGTCATCAATTTTCTCACAAATACCATATTTTGAAATCGTAAAACGGGAAAACTTATCCATTAAATTAAATAAATTCAAAAGTCAAATGTTTCTTTACCAAATTAAACAAATCATCCCATAATTATGATATTTAATTAGAATAAAACATCCATAAATAAATTCAATCTTATCATAATTTTGTAAAATTTCTGCTGACTATTTGTCAGCTGTCATCGGCCTGCCGATCTCAGGAGTTCGGCCTGCCGATCTCAGAAGTCCGGCCTACCGATGATATACCATCGGCTTGCCGTTCAAAGAACATCATTTCGGCCTGCCGAACTGCCTTAACACTCAAAATTCATTCATAACATATAATTGTCCATAAAAATATAATTAAACACATAACATAAATGACATGAACATTTGAGCACATCAATTCCACGTGAGCGTCACCTGTCATAACACTTAGAATAAAATGGTTAGCACCATTTATCATATATCATACCATATCATGAGTATAACACTTATCATGAGTATATCACTTAACATCATCATTAATATAACATTAACGTCGTCATTTACATAACATTATCCGTTACATCAAATTAGGCGGGCGTTACACGATCATCCCAGTTCGGCTTGCCGAATTCATCAGTGCAGTCGATCGTGGGCTCATAGTTTGCATGCCTTGCTAGAGCATTTGAGTTTCAATCCACTCTAAATTCACTCTAAACATGTCTTAATGCAATTTAAACTTACCCAAATGATTTAATAACAACATATGAGACTTTTTGAGATGATTTCATACAAAGATAGCATCAATTTCATGATTTCTCTCACATTTACTTCAAAAATCTGAGAATGAGTAAAAATGTAAAATCTTGATTTCAATTCTATTTTAACTCAAATTAAAGCATGGGTTCATGTTTCTAACCATCATTATACTTAGATCATCCATTATTTGG
The DNA here is from genome assembly GCA_946598075.1 of Artocarpus hirsutus. Taxonomy (NCBI): domain Eukaryota; kingdom Viridiplantae; phylum Streptophyta; class Magnoliopsida; order Rosales; family Moraceae; genus Artocarpus; species Artocarpus hirsutus. The sequence goes on along the minus strand of CAMOHE010048972.1, from coordinate 98,784 downwards.
ACCCATCTAAGATCAGATTACACTAATCCTGGAAGATTTGAGAGAAAACCTAAACTTTGAAAATTAAAAGAGGGCTGACCAAGTTTTGAAGAAATCAAAGGCTCCAATCTTATTTATTGGCTTCGCATCAACAAGAGAAATGCTCAAAAGAGTGAAATTTTTTTGCAAAAAAAAGAGAAGAGAAAGAGAGGGTGACAAGTTGAGAGGGAAAAAGAAGAAGAGAAAAGAAAGAGAAAGGTGAGCGTGAGAGAGTGAGGGAGAGATAGAATTAAACAGAGGGAAAAATGGTTTTGTTGTGCTAGAAACCATGTCCGGTACATGTTTTTCAAATGGGGACTCACTTGGAATCTAATGATTTGTTTTGTTCCAAAATTGTTCTTTCATTTTTATCAAATCTGATTTGAAATGTATGATAAAGAACAAGTTGAAAATTAAATCTTAAATTGTTTAGATGAAGTAACAAAATGCTAAAACAAAAATTACGAAATTTACCACAAAATTATTAATGCTCATTAATTTAAGATTAGGCACACTAATCCACCAAATTACATTCTATTCATACCTAATTAATTTATGGGCATTACATACGGTTTAAAACAAAACTTATAGATATTCAGTTCATTATCACAGTTCATGTATCTTTATGGCAATGACAAGCAGCTACTTACAAACAAGACAAAACTTCTACATTCTCCAATTATCAACTACTCGAGTTTAATTCACGCATCATTGAATTTTTTGTGATAATGAATCTCCCTTTAAAATAAAAAAAAATTATTTAAAAAAATATAAATATACATAAAGTCTTCAACATAACAGTTCATTATCTTAATGATAACCATCAAATTACATATAAAGAAAATCATCAACAACACTTGTACAATGTCCAATTATCAACTACTAGTCTATATTTGAATCATATATGATAGAGGTCAATGAAATAACATTTACTTGTGATTCTCTCTCTCTATTTTTAAGTCATAAACGTATAGTTTATAATAATTACATATAATTTCTTTGTGCTAATAACGTCTCTTTAAAATAACGAGATGCAACAGTTTATTATTTTTTTAAAGGAACATATGGATATACATGAAATCTCAAACATTAAAATTTATTGTCATAATTCACGTGTATTTATCATGACGACAATCCTCTGCTTATATGAGGAACAAATGTACATTTTACAATTACATCCTTGAATTTTTTGTGACGATGAATGTCCCTTTTAAACACAAAAGTTAATGCTCTAAAATGATGAATAATGAATGATGTACCCCTCATTATCAATCATTAGATGATTAAAAAATTGTTCTGAATGGAACCAAATATGAATGAGAGCAAAGTTAATATATATCAATGATATAGCAAAAGTGAATATGAATGAGTACAAATTCAAAATATAAGCAAATAGGAAAAGCCTTCACGTGAAAAAATTATAGCAATAAAGGAATTAATGCAAAGATCAAATTCAAAATACAAATCAACCAAATTCAATGAACTTTCACAACAAACTTTCACGTAAATAAATGAGAGTAAATAAGGAATAACTGCAAACGGTTGAAATGATATTGATGTTTTGATTGCATAAGGTCAACACGATCAATCACTCTACAACAAACATAGTAACAAAAAAATGAATCCAAAAATAAAAAAGCGCCCAAAATTATATATAGGGAATAATGAGACTTCTAAATCATCAAATTTAAAAAACAAATATTATTGTAATATTGTATATAGGTAGATAAAGGGAGAACAAGGGAATTAGGCCATTATTAATTAGAAATAAAACTAAATAGACCAAAATATAATAGTGTTTAATAAATAGCTCACTTAGTTTATTTTTTGTATTGAATAACGTAGAAAGAAATACAAAGAAGAAGACAATTGACAAAAAACAAAAATGAAAAAAAAAAAGAGAAGAAGAAAAAAAAGAGGTAAAATTATAAATTCAAGTATTTAAAAAGTGTAAGTGATTCAAAAAGTACTATACACTTAAATATATTTAAAAGTGTGCTATTTACTTATTTAAGAATTGAAATTGTGTTATTTTGTGTAATTTCTTGTAGATAAATTTATACTTAAAAAGCTTAAAATAGACCGTTTATATAAATACTTCATCATTAGCACATATTTTGAATTTACTAGATTTCAATTGGGCCCAAAGCCTTCTAAATTCCTCTTCAGAATTCTTGAGGCCCATTTACTTCAGCCAACACTTTAGCGGAATTTTCTGTTGTTCTAAACTAAAGTTTTCATGACAAGTGAGGATAGCTTAGTTAGTTGTAAGTTTCTTCACCTCAACCATAGGTTAAGGATTCGAATCACAATTAGTCCCACTCAAAAATAGTGGCATTCTCCCTCCTCTTGTATCAAAAAAAATAAAAACTAAAGTTTTTGTGTGACCAAAGCCTAAGGCCTAGTTTCATTCTCAACACTTCACTCTCGAGAATAGAATGGCAAACTTTGCCCTTAACGGGTCTTTGCATATCTAATCAATGGCTTTTATAATTTGTATTATGTGGGTCATCTTTTGCTCAAGGACTTTGAGTTAAAAGGATAAGTTTGGTGTCCGCTTCAATTGTTTTTATCATTTTTCGTTAAAACAATTATTTAATCCTTAATAGGTTTTCAGAAAATCTTATATCTATTTTGGCTTAATGTTACAATTATTTACTACTCACAACAGTATAGAAAACTGGTTGCAATCTATCAAAATTCTGCTTTAACACTAGTTTTGTGATTTTGATTAGAAATATAAAAACCTTGACATTTATGCCCCTAAAATCCAAAATAATTATTTTATATCGTTAAATCCAGTTTTTAACAAGGATTAAGACGTTATAAAGGACCAAAGTCAAATTCATACCTTATAAAAATGTGTTCTTCGTTTTCATGTTTCTTTTTTAGTTTTTAACAAAATCTTGTAAAATTATACCTCGAAATCCGCTCGGAGTTACAAAATTCTTGCTTCATGAAAGTTAACAGTTTGACAAGATCTATAATTTTCGTGTTTTAACTTTTCTCAAAATTTAATGTCTTTTAGTCATTTTTCTACATGGCCAAAGACTAAAACAAGTTAGAATTTTTGAAAAATTTCTTTACGAGAGTCAGCATTTTAACGTGATTTACAATTCTAGTGTTTTGCTTGGAAACTATTTCAAACCTTAAGGGGGTGTCGTTGCTCAAATTTATGCAAAAGGCCTATTTTTGCATATTAATGCACAAAACTTGCTCAAATACTTTCTTTAGTGCATGATCAAAATTTTAAACCCTTTAACATGTCACCAAACATTCAAAACATAATAATTCATGTCATGCCAAAAATTACCTATGCCATAGTCCATTTCATCTTAGATACAACAAATAACAACTTTGACACAAACTTTAAATCAATTTTAAGTGCTAGACTTTTTACTTTAGGATTCAAAGTTGTGGATCTCCTCTCTTTAGTGTTGAAGGACCTTTAACAATGCTTGATGACTAAATCAAAACAATAAAAGTCATTATCTAAAAAATTTTTAAGCTTTACTGAAAAAATCCACTAACAAAGTTTAGACTTTTTACCTTAAACTTCCTTGATCTCTTTTGATTCTTGCTTCTAGGAGTGATTGTAGTGGCTTGATTGAACAAAATCTTGAGAAGAATGGAGCTAGAATAGTCCCTTTTTTAGAGGAAATGCAGAGAAAATTTAAAGCTTTCTCCTTGGGTAAATTTGATGGAGTAAAAAATATGAATTTGTACCAAGTCCACTGGCATTTATAAATATGATCCTAGGGACTAAATTATAAGAACATTTTTGCCTCCCTTGACCACTGGTTTCTCTTCCTTAGATTAGGGGACACATTTTTTGTTTTTTTTTTCAATTTTAAGACATCACAAGGTATGGTTTGCATCAACCTTTATGTACCTGGCGAGGGTAAGTTTTACTTTATCAGTGCAATTATACTCCAAACTAGAGATTTTCCATGGTCTGTCAATGGTTATAGTGAAGATATTTCTCTCCTAGTCAATCTAAGGAATTCTAATACACTATATAACTATACTATTGTTGACAATTATTTGCTTTACAGTGTAGGTTTATTTTTGTGCACTCTTTGTTTAATTATAGTGGCTTACTTTCCTTTCTGAATGTCTTGCAGTCCAGAATCCAAATACTCTTTTGTGGATTTAAGATATTTATATATGTGCAGTTAAACTGTATGGCATATTGATAGTTTAGTTTACTAATGTCGTTTTTACTCTATGGGCATTTGTCATAAAAATTGAATTTTAAATCAATCCACATGGTACTACAATTGCCCTTAAGGCATTTAACAATTTTGTAAACATTTAATTCACAAACTTTGTTCATACAAATTGCACAAATTTTCACTTAATCATTTAACTTCATTCACATTAGAAAATATTGTAATCACAAAATATATAATTTTCTAAGGAAATTTTTTGTCTAAATCTTAATTTAAATTCAAAATTTATAGTAAGGAATTTTCTTGAACGTTACGATCTTCCTTAAAATTTTTATAACAAAAAATTGGGACAAATCAGGATATTTAGTCCTCATTTGATCTTCATGTTCCCAAACGATTTCCTTTACCTTATGATTTTACCACAATACCTTAACTAAAGGTGTAGTTTTATTCCTAAGGACATTCTCCTCAATATCCAAATTCCTCTTGGACTTTTCTTCATAGGTGAGATCTTCATGAACCTCTATAGGTTCATGTGCTGTCACGTGTGGTGGCGATTCTGGGACAAACTTTTTCTGCTTGAAGATATAGAAAACATTGTGGACTATCGACCTATCCCGTTATTTATAGGATCAGTTTCTCTTTCTTTCCAAAGCCCATTACGCCTCTCATGAGAGCTACTTTTAGGATGTAACTCTAGTTTGTAAAAATTCTATAAATGTCTCAAAATGATATCATTAGAATTATTACTATATAATTATATAGTACAAAATATAATATCGTTAAGATAATTACTGTGTCATCAAGGATATTTTTAAGATATTTTCAATATTGTGTTAGATTTTAATTTCATAACAATAATTTGGTCATGTTTTATGATTTTTTCTTTATTCTTTAGGAAAATCATATCTCCCTTCTAAAATTCTATGGGCCTTTACTTGTTTGCGTAGCTTTTATGGATGACTTTGAGTAGTTTTCATTCTCTATGTATTTTTTCAACTGTTCTATGCTTCAAAATACAATCCTAGCAACCTTTTTAAATAGAGAATTGAAAAACAAAATAAAGGAAGTAAAACTTATGTAGAATCGGGAATTCAAATAACTTATTTACAATTCAAAATTGTTCTTATCTAAAATGGAAAACAGATAGAATAGCTTAAAAATTGGAACTTGAATAAAGAACTTAAATGACCGACCCAAAAAAAAAAAAACTTGGAATTCTATGTGGAGTGTTGATCTTGTCTGTCCGCTAGACCGGTAGGCTACCACCAGTCAACTGGTAAACGGTAGATTGTTTTCTAGGACGTTGATCTCATTTCATCGACTAGACAATGGCCATAGATTAGTAGGATCGTGACCACCGGTCGAATGGTTGTCATTGACGCATTGCATCAATTCCTAAAAGTAGTAGCCTTCTCTAATAAAAATTGTAGGAAATGTTAGACTTCATAAAACTATTGATAGCAAATATTAGTTATATTTAACATTTTTGGGAAATATCATATATCTTTGAAAATTAAACGTATTTCATTCATTTTACCCTGATTTATATTAATTTTGTTTCTATTTTTCATTTTTTTATTCCTCTCTCCTCTTCTCTCGGCAATTCTTCCTCCTTCGACACCATAGCTTCTCCGGCGTGATAGCTCCCCTCTAACATGATCATTCCTTGGCTCGAGAGTCATCTTTTCTGGAATACAAATCGAACTTCACGTGCAGACGTCGTCACGAGCTTCGCATGCCTGCCAACAAAGATCCATTGCAAACGAGACACCATCATCGCAACTATCATCCACCTCTCAGATCACAAGCCTTCGTTGAAAAGTTGGATGGAATCGTAGAGATAAAAAATGCCACGAGGCAAGATTGACTCTTTATTTAATCTCTCATTTTGGTGGCATCGACAACAAAGAAGATAATGTTATAACAAAATTGTGATGAAAACCATCATCACCTAGGATCATTTATGTCAAATCACCAAGAATATAGATAACATACGGAAGCTAACCTGAATCTATAGGTAAGATGTGATTCGAGAGTCTATATGTTGAGGATCTTCTAAGTCTGGTATGTAAGTCCTCTTTCATAGTTTGCCTCTGTAATTTCTTTGTAGATAGGGAACAGAAAAATAACATACATACTGACTTAGGGACTACAATCCCTTTTTATAACTGCTAAACCCTAGCAGTTATCCTTAATTACCAATTTAGCCTATCATAAAATCAGTAATTATATTTTGGTCTTTACACATAAGAGGCCCATACTTAATGATGCATTAAAAGCTCAGAACGCAAATGGATCATGTTTAATTGAGCAACCTTATTGATAGCCTTTAATTCACATTTATTTAATATATTAGCCCATATATTGGATTAATTCCAACAATCTCCCACTTAGGCTATATATGAAACTTTATAAATATGAATTATACCTTACGAGCTCATAAATTTTGCTGTCAAAACCTTATGCATCTCAACAATCTTGTCCATTAACCATATCATTATAGGACTAAAGTGACCTTCGTTACATATGTCGTAACTAGACCCATCAATGATCACATATACCAATACAACTAATGATAAGATCAAGCATGGATGCGTAGCATGGAAATTTCATGCAATGTGATCTTAACATGCCAATTTCTAATTGGTTCACCTAAAAACCTTAGTGAGATCAAACCATACCAAAATCAGAGTGTGAATAAACCGAAAACTTTATTTATGCAGAAAAAAACCTTAAAATATCCATAAACTGAAACAACTGAAAAAATGTCTATGTTAGAAAAGCATCTGAAATTACAAACTCTTGCTAAAACTGAATATCCTGAAATGATATGACACCCATACGGGTAGTGTGCTCATGAAACATTTTGGGTGGCAATCCCTTAGTAAGTGGATCTGCAATCATGGAGTTTATACCGATGTGCTCTATAGACAACTGTCCACTCTGAACTCTTTCTTTCATAACCAAGAACTTGATCTCTATATGCTTTGACTTCGTCGAGCTCCTATTGTTGTTGGAATATAAAACTGCTGATTTATTGTCACAAAATAACTTGAGTGGTTTTTTGAATACTGTCCACTATGTACAGCCCCGTGATAAAATTTTACAACCATATTCTATGATTAGACGCCTCATAACATATTATGAACTCTGTCACCATGGTGGAAGATGCTATAAGAGACTATTTAGCACTCTTCCAAGAGACAGCACCTTCAGCCAAAAGGTAGACATAGCCCGACGTAGATTTCATACTATCTTGGCATCCAACATAATTGGAGTCAGTATACCTAATGATCTCAAGCTGTTCCGACCTCCGATATATGAACATGTAGTCTTTTATTCTCTATAAATACCTCAAGACTCGTTTGGCTGCTACCTAGTGATTCTTTCCAAGATTGCTTAAGTATCTGCCCAATATTCTTGTAACGTACGCAATATCCAGATGTGTACAAACCTAAGCATACATTAGACTCCCTACTGCTGACGAATAAGGAATCTTCTACAATTCCTTAACCTTAAAGATAAAAATATTAACTTGTAAGTGATATCTTGGTGTAGTAATCAAACACTAACAATAAGAACATGTCAAACAATAAATCTTCCTTTGGGATCATAAAACTTGTACCCCTTGGATCTTTCAGAGTATCCAATAAAATAACAACTTATCATCCTTGAGTCCAGTTTCTTTTCATTAGGCCTATAAGGCCTTGCCTCAGCTGGACATCTCCAAACATGCAGATGCTTTAAACTAGACTTCTTGCCTGTCCAAAGTTTGTAAGGGGTCTTGATAGTTGCTTTAGTTGAAACCCTGTTAAGGATATATGCTGCAGTCTTAAGCACTTCTCCCCAAAGTGATTTTGGTATGGTAGAATGAGAAATCATACTCTTCACCATGTCCTTAAGCGTCCTGTTTCGTCTTTTAGCAACACCATTCATAGTGGGCGAACCCGGCATGGTGGATTATAGGATGATACTTCTTTCCTCTAGGAACTTAGCAAATGGTCCTAGACGTTATTCACCTGAACCATCATATCTACCATAGTACTCATCACCATAGTCAGATTTGATGCTTTTAATCCTTTTGTTGAGTTGGTTTTCAACTTCAGCCTTATAATTTTTGAACACATCTAACGACTATGACTTTTCATAAATGAGATATATGTAGCCATATTTGGAAAAATCATTTATGAACGTTATAAAATATTGTTGACCATTCCAAGAAGCCATAGGGAATGGCCCACAAATATCTGTGTCTATTAGTTCTAAGATGTCCAAAGTCCTATTGGCTTCAAATCTCTTTTTATTGGTTTGTTTCCCCTTGATACAGTTAACACAAATATCAAAATCTGTGAAGTTTAAGGGGTCGAGAATTTCGTCTGACACAAGTCTCTCTATTCTCCTTCTAGAGATATGACCCAATCTCTTGTGCCATAACGTAGCTGAATTCTCGTTGGTTAATTTTCTCTTTATACCTCGTGTACTTAATTGCAGGGATTCATTAAATGAAGCAATTGTATTAAGTAAATAAAGATTATCATAACCTGATAAAGAACCGAATCCAACCAATTTTGAATCATGAAACAAACTAAATTTTCCATTTTCAAATGAACAAGAATAACCAGATTTCTCCAAAACAAAAATAGAAATCAAATTCTATCTAAAAGATGATACAATAAATGTCTCATCAAGATCCAAATAAAATTTAGTCTTTAACAATAATCTAAATTTTCGTATTGCTTCAACTTCAACCTTCTTGCCATCACCCACGTAGATATATCTTTCACCATCATTTGGCTTTCGGCATCTTAGGCATCCCTACATAAACACATTGATGTGAGCGGTTGCACCAGAATCCATCCACCAAGTGTGTTCAGGTATCGAAGTTAAATTAACCTTAGAACAAACCAAATTAAGAAGCATACCTTTTCTGGCACACCAAACGTGATAATTGGTGCAATGCTTCTTTTTATGTCCTACAACTCCATAGAAGAAGCAACCCATACATTCTAGATCAGCCGGTCTCTTTTGTTGTTTCTTTTGAGGTGCCATAATTGCAGTTTCCTTATCCTTCTTTCTTTTCTTCCCTTTATCCTTGGAAGTATTAGCCAAGTGAGCACTTTCTATCTTTTTCTGCTTCAACCTTTCCTCTTCTTGCACACAATGTGAGATGAGCTCATTAAGAGACCAAGTCTCCTTTTGGCAGTTATAGGTCACCTTAAACTGGCTGAATTGTGCAAGAAGAGATATAAGAACCAAATGCACTAGCAAGTCCTCAGAAAGGTCAAACTTAAGTGCTCTCAATTATGAAGTAAGATGAGACATCTTCATGATGGACTCCCTAATGTTCCCCTTACCTCTGTATCTCATTGAGATGAGGCTTGCCAAAAGTGTACTAGTTTCAGTCTTTTTATTTTGGCAAATCTCTTCTTAGTGTTCTCAAGGAACTCTTTGGCTGTCTTTATCGTTTCCGATATAGTGCCCTTGAATGCTTCCGAAATGGCCTTCTTCATGATCATCATACACATGTGATTTAACTTCTATACCTTTCCATGTCCCTCTTTTCATCAGAAGAACTCTTATCTATCAAAGGTGTAGGAGAAGGAAACCTTAACACAAGGTGAAGATCCATGACTCCGAGAACTATTAAGAGGTTCTCTTGCCATGATTTAAAGTTGCTACCATTCAGCATAGGAATTGAATTTATGTTGGCAATAATATTTGAGGCAGAACTAGTAGCTGAATTAGAGAACAAAACAAACAAACCAAAAACAAGCTCACATAAGAATTCAAAATAACAATAATAAATCCAAATAAAGGTACCCATCTCAAGATATTAGGCACTCCATTAATATTTAGCCTTTGGACAGAAATATTAACTTGTAAGTGATATCTTAGTGTAGTAATCAAATACTGAAAATAAGAACATATCAAACAATAAATCTGCTCAAAGGAAGATTTATTGTTCACATGTAAAACCAAATAATCATCATGTGTTTATCATCACAAGTGTACATGCAATTCTATCAAATATTGCCTTCCTTTAAGCCGGTCAATATTCACATAAGTTGCATGAACATAACCGTTTATGTTTTAAAATAAATTAATTTCTATAAGAGAGGCCACTCAAGTAACATGTTGCTTCAATTAATTCATCTCAAAATATATATATATAAGATACCAATATTTGAATTTAAAATTACACCAAAAATGTCCAAAATTAAAATAAAAAAATAAATGAAGAAATAAAAAATTTGGTCAAAGTCAACCTAGTCAAAGTCAAATCGGTCAAAGTCAACTAGTTAACTTAACTGGTCGACTTGACTGGGTCGGGGCTGGACTGGGTCGAGAGGACCTAACCTGGATCCTAACCCAGCCCCTCCTCTATTTTCACCTTTCCCTTCTTTTTTTTTTAATTCGAATCACCCAAGGGTTAACCCCTGGTGACTTTAACTCTCACGGGCCCCATTGTCCAATCACGGGCCCAACTAGCCTATGTATCCCTTAGGTTTTTTTTTTCTTTTTGATTTGGTAACCCAAGGGTTTGAGCCCTGGGTTATGACCCGTTATGGGCCCAATTAGGCCCGTGTAAATCTGTTAATTCGGGTCTGGGCTTCCGCCCAGACCCTCCCCAAAGAAACCCTAGGGGTCTTTCGACCCCTTGGGTAAGACTAGTGCAGGCGACCTAACAGCTGCTACTTTACCTCTATTCCAACTGGTGCCTAGGGGTTGGAACCACAAGGGGTCGATGCCGGTGGTCACACGACCAGCCACCAGCCACCAGCCAACTGCCCTAAACTCTCCCCTTTTTTTTTTATTCTTTATGTGGTGGCCTTATGCTGCCGCTTTCCCTGCGCTATTGTAGCCAGAGGCCATGGCTACTTCTTTCTGGCACGGCCTGACAGTCGCGCCTAGACAAGGCCAACGTTAGAGGTGGTAGGGCCAGCCACCAGTGAAAGCCCTTAAAGTCTCCATTTTTTTTCTCCCCTTATGCAGTTGCATTGGCCCGATTTTCCTTGTTCGTCTTTCCAGTGTAGCCTCACGGTTGTCGCCGGAGTCCTTTGCCAGCAGGGGTAAAGGTGTCACCAGCTGAATCTAATTGTTTTATATATATATATAAACTAAATAAAACCAAAAAATAACAACTTATAACCAGACTAACATATATATATATATATACATATAATACAAAAGCATATGTATTTAATAAAAAAAGAACTGAGTATATACGAATGTATTCATATACATACAATATCCATGAATAATTCAACCAAAGTTTCAAACAATTGTTCTCAAAGTTAACAATTTTAAAGAACCATAGATTGTTAAATTTGAGAATTTTTCTATGAGAATCACATCTAAAACATTATTGATTCCCAATTATTTAATATGAAGAGGCTTTGATACCACTTTTTAAAACAAAATTGTGATGAAAACCATCATCACCCAAGATCATTCATGTCAAATCACCAAGAATATAGATAAGATGCGAAAGCTAACTTAAATCCATAAGTGAGATGTGATTCTAGAGTCTGTATGTTGAGGATCTTTTAAGTCTGGTATGTAAGTCCTTATTCACAGTTTGCCTCTATAATTTCTTTGTAGATGGGAAACAGAAAAATAACGTACATACTGACTTGGGGACTATAACCTCTTTTATAACTGCTAAACCCTAACAGTTATTCTTAATTACCAATTTAGCCCATCATAAAATCAGTAATTATATTTTAGTCTCTTCACATAGGAGGCCCACACTTAATGATCTATTAAAAGCCAAAAACCTAAATTGATCGCTTTTAATTGAGTAACCTTATTGATAGCTTTTAATTCACATTTATTTAATATATTAGCCCATATATTGGATTAATTCCAACAGATAAACTTTGGCTCAATGACGTACTATCAATGGAATTGCATATGTTGTACAAGAGAAATGCCGTCGAGGGGATCAGAGAGAGCATAGAGAGAGAGGAGAAAAGAGTAAGAAAAGAGAGGAGAAAAAACTATAAAGAGTCTTTTTGACATTATAATCATAAGAAAACAACATATTTAATTTGATATACTATTTATTAAATTTGCTTTAAATACCTGACATTAATTTTAACTAGCTTTCCCCAAACTGCTATTTCCCTCGTTATCCTAACCTAATTTCAGCCCAAATTTGCAAAAGAGTTAATATGAAATCAAAAGAACGAATGTGGAGGGTGCGAGGATAGTTCTTGAAAATAAACAATGTTTGAGATGAAAGTTTGAAAAAAAAATATTGATTCAAACTCATTTCATTACAGTATTTTTTTCTCACGAAATGTGCTGCAATAAAAACTCTTAACTTTTTTTTTTTTTTTTGGTTTAAAGTCATTTCCCAAACATCCTATCATTTTTTTAAAATAAAGGGTCATTTTTACTATTAGCTCTTATATTATAGCATTGTTCACTTCAATATTTAAACTTTAATTTAACCCATGACACTAAAATTGACTTATAATTCATGAATTTCATTAAGAGAAATCACGCACAATCACATGTTCACTGAAATTTTCACAGAAACAATCACATTAAATGTAAAAAAATGTTCTAATTTTAAAGGGTTTACAATTTGGGTAAAGGGAGCATGTATATTAATGTAAACATTTCTATAGAACAAAATCTCTTATTGAGAAATAAAAGCAGCCTAATTAGTTATTAGTCCCTCCACTTTAATTATAGGTTGAGAGTTTAAGTCATATTGAGTCCTACTTAAAAGTGATGGCATTCTTCATCCCTTGAATAAAAAAAAAAAAAAAGAAAATCTCTTTTATTAGAAGACTATGACATGATATTTTTTTTGGTGAAATTTTACAACATTTTCGTCAATTTTTTGTGCCAAGAAACATAACAGTTGTTTGGGCCCCTGCTCTAAGTCATATTTCCATTTGGGCTACAGATATTTGCTCGCCCGCTTATTTCAATTGAGATTTTGATATCTTAGATATTAGACATGCTCTTCATTCCAATTCTTCCTATATTTTTAGTTTAAGAATTTTGTATATGACATTAAATATCTCCTCTTTTTTCTTTTTCTTTTTTTTTTGGTCCTTGAAGGTTATTCCCAAGCTATTTAGTTAACCATGTTCCAAGTACTGCAAATTGTGAAGCCTATGGTTTAGCTAAGCATGGCTATATGGGTCGTTTGAACTGTTAATAGTGTAAAGTTTTTATATACTATAGTAAAAAGCTACAATGTAAGTTTTTACATTTTACAGTTTTTAAACTAAATTTGTTAGTTTCAAACGCCTTTCCAAATGCTCTATCAGGCTAGATAAGAATATGGTGTGGTTGGAAAATTTTCCATCACTTATTGTATCTGATGTGCTGAACGACATTTTTTTTTCCTTAATAACAGATACATTTTTGTAAATAATGATAGAAAAATCATAACGATTAAAAATTTTAAAAAAAAGTTATCTTAAAAAATTCAAACAGTAATTTACTAAAACTAAAATTAAAAAACTTACTATAAAGAGGAATGCTCAAAATTCATGGACGGTTGCGCCTCCCAGATGCAAGTTCGTGATCAATTAATTATGGGTAATGGGTGGAGCATTTTCGGACCTAACCCAAATGTTTCTCATAACCACTTCGGGTTTGAGTCTCTCACTTCAAACACTCGGTTCTCCAAAATCCAACCCTAAACCAAGCGGACCATCCGATCGGGCTCTTCCCAAGTTTCCGAGGAGGAGGAACGTTTTGCAAGCAACAATCTCTGTAAGACCCAATTCTAGTTTCTTTGTAGTCAATTCGGCACTTTTAAACCCCTTTTTTCCTTTGTTGGGTTTCAATTGTTTGTTGAAAATTCTAAATGTAAATTATGATATTTCTGATGAATTTTCTGGCGTGACCCTTGTGCTGGAATATGGTGCATGTGCTGAATATGTGGTTGTGGGAAGAAATTGAAAATGAACTAGTTAATTTTGTGATGTATGTTGGTCTTTGATCTTACTCGGAGAAATTGAAGACTGTTCACTTTATATTCCTTCATGATTTATGGTTGCCGGTTGGTTTGGCTTGTTTATGATACAAGCTCAATTGTTGCCTTAAATGTCTGCAGTTGTTCATTTTTATTTTTTTGAACTTTATGGCATATTTACCAATCTATAATGGAACGCAACTGAGAAAAAAATAACGGGTTTGAAAGGAAAGAAAAAGGAGCGAGAATGGTTGTTTACACATGGTCTAACGATAAATCCCCGCACAAACACACACACACACACACACACTACATGATGAATATATACACACACACACACACTAGTAAGGTGTAGAATTAGAATTCTCCAACCTGGTTCAAAAAAAAAAGGAGAAAAAGAGTAAGAATGATGATTGTTGTTTCTTTTTACAGTGTTTACTTATCTCTCATAAAGCACAATGGGAAATAATGTAATTTCATTTTTGGTGTTTAAACTTGTAAATATGAATTGTGAAATGGCCATTAACTTAGAAAATGTGGATGGTATATAGGGAAACTTGGCATTCATTCCCATTAACTGGGAATGGATACCAAGAGGTGCTAGAAGTGACCGTCTTTTTTCTTATTTCCTATATTGTGTAGAACCTACGAAACTTTCATTTCTAACATATAATTAAGTGAGAAAGGGAAGACTCTTCCTTTTCCTTCACCGTAAATGCGCCCTTAGTGTGATGATGAAGTCTCTTTGTGATCTTAATGCACATTTTGCATTGAATTTGTATGGTTTGCTGTTCTAATTTCATACATTATTGATTACTAGAGAACCATGCATTAAAATCTTCATATGCTTTGAACCCATTGGAGGTAAGAGAATCTGAAATTGAAAGTGGGAATAAGGCAGAATTTTTTTGTAAGCAATTTGAATTGCCTTAAGAGAATAATCAAGTTAAGGACGTTAAGTTTGGTTTGATTGCCTTTCAGTATCAACTATCGAGAAATGAAAATTTATTCTTGCTAGCAGGAGACTTCATTTTCTTTCCTATTTTGATTCTTGAAATAAATATGAAAAAAAAGTATTTGAAATGGTAGAAAGAAAAGAATGTTTGGGATTAGAGTTATTTACCTCCATCGAAGTTTACATGTTTATAGACCATCTTTTTATGATTTTGTTAATCTGGTGATTATGGTTGCTTAAGTGAAACCACTCCAGTGATTGTCTGCGATTGCGATACAAAATCTTGTTTTTCATGTTATGCTTTTCTTTTTGGAGTGGTTTATGTTGTTCCAAGACTGAATATTCTTTCCTGATGTTGATCTTCTAGTTTTTGAGGATTCATTCTGTCATTTTATTTTATAATTGTGTTTTGTGGCTTAGTGGATCATTTATTTTCGTACTTGGTTCCATTTGAATGTGCAGCATTGATTAATTTCAAGCCCATGTGATGGACATATCAAATGATTCAGCTATTAAGAAACCAAAGAGGTTGACATCTGTCGTATGGAATCATTTTGAAAGGGTGAGAAAGGCTGACACTTGTTATGCTGTTTGTGTCCATTGTAACAAGAAGCTCAGCGGGTCAAGTAATAGCGGTACGACGCATCTGAGAAATCACTTGATACGGTGCCTGAAAAGATCTAACTTTGATGTGTCTCAACTACTTGCAGCAAAAAGGAGAAAAAAGGATAGCACCATTAGCCTTACGAATATCAGTTATGATGAAGCGCAGCGAAACGATGACTATATTAAACCTGCAATGATAAAGTTTGGGCAAGATCAGAAGAAAGAAAAAATAATTAACTTTGGTAGCAGCAAGTTTGACCAGGAACGCAGTCGATCTGATCTTGCTCATATGATTATATTACATGGTTATCCACTGGCCATGGTTGATCACGTCGGATTCCAAGTTTTTGTCAAGAATCTTCAGCCACTGTTTGAGGTTGGCTTAAATAATGATGTTCAGTATTCCTGTCTGGAAATTTATGGGAAAGAGAGACAAAAGGTGTTAGAGATGATGAATAAATTCCATGGCAGAATTAATCTCTCTATCGAAATGTGGTCTTCCCAAAAAAATATCGAGTATTTGTGTTTGACTGCTCATTATATTGACGAAGAGTGGAGACTCGAAAAGAAAATAGTGAATTTTGTTACACTTGATTCTTCTCATACAGAAGACTTGCTCTCGCAAGTAATTATTAAGTGTCTAATGGATTGGGATATTGATGGTAAGCTGTTTGCTTTGACATTTGATGACTGTTCCACCAATGACGACATTGTTGTTAAGATTAAAGATCGGATCTTTCAGAACAGGCCTCTCTTGGGTCATCAATTATTTGACGTGCGCTCCGCTGCACATGTTCTGAATTCAATTGTGCAAGACACCATTGAAGCATTACAAGAGGTGATTCAAAAGATTCGAGGAAGTCTCAGACACGTAAAAAGTTCACAACTAACACAAGAGAAGTTCAATGAAATTGCTCAAGAAGTTGGAATCAACAGTCAGAAGAAATTAGTTCTTGATTGTCCGATTCGATGGAACTCAACGTACCTCATGCTTGAAACGGCCTTAGAGTACAGGGCCGCATTTACTCTCTTGCAAGAGCATGATCCTGCATATACGTCATCCTTAACTAACATGGAGTGGGACTGGGCTACTTCCGTCACTGGTTACTTGAAACTCTTTGTTGAAATCACTAATGTCATTGCAGGAAATAAATGTCTGACCGCAAACGTGTTTTTTCCTGAAATTTGCGATATTCATATCCAATTAATTGAGTGGTGCAAGAGCGCAGATGAATTTCTTAGTTCTATGGCAATGAAATTGAAAGCCAAATTTGATAGATATTGGAGCAAATGCAGTTTGACATTGGCAATAGCAGCAATTTTGGATCCTCGGTTTAAGATGAAGCTTGTGGAGTATTATTATTCTCAAATATATGGGAGTACCGCTCTGGATCGAATCAAGGAAGTTTCTGATGGCATTAAGGAACTTTTCAACACATACTCTATCTACTCAACAATGGTAGATGAAGGGTCAGCTTCACCCTACAACAGCGTACCTAGTATTTGTAATGAGACTAGGGACAGATTAAAGGGCTTTGACAAGTACCTGCTTGAAACTTCTCAGAGTCAAAGTTTATTATCAGACTTGGATAAATATTTAGAGGAACCCGTCTTTCCCCGTAACTGCGAATTCAATGTGTTAAATTGGTGGAGGGTCCACACGCCAAGATATCCTATATTGTCTATGATGGTGCGAGATGTTCTGGGGACTCCAATGTCCACAATTTCACCAGAATTAGCATTCAGCAGAAGGGGTAGAGTGCTTGATCAATCTCGGAGTTCATTGAGCCCGGATACTCGAGAGGCTTTGATTTGCACGCAAGATTGGTTGCAGGCAGAACCACTTGGTACTTGAGCAGTTGAGCTATATTTCTCTATTTAACTTCGACTAAAAGTTTTTGCATACCCTCATTAATTTATGTTTTTATTGCTTTATCAGATCTCAATCCCATAGCAATCCGTACAGCTCGACCACTTCTTACTGAATCAAGTTAATTGCTTCTTGGTATATTTGTTATGTTCTTTCCGAAAGATTTTCAGTTTTTAACATTATATCTATTAATTTTATTATTGATTTTATGTCCTTGTCTTGCAAGGTCGAGGAGTCTGCTACAACCTGGATTTTTGCTGTCGTGTCTAATTCCATTTGACCATCCACATTACTCTGCTGTGGTCACTGAAGCCCCACATTTTCTTTTGTATGTCTATATTCTAAAGCTACTCTTAGATATAAAAAAAATATATTTATGGGTTATTATTGAATGTAAATTCAGGACACTAGTCAAACAGATTAAGCTTGAAGTGGTAAATCCCAGACAGCCATTCCCCACTTCCCCTTCCCTCCCCCCCTCCTCCTTTTCTTGTCGAACCTAAGAGTAGGGATTTAAACTCTACACCTTATGATAGAGTCAAGTATGGAATTACCAATAGGCTATGCTTGCTACATGGTAAATTTCCTTTTTCAAGTAAAAAAAATGTGTAGATTGTGAATTTCGACAATGAGGGCAGCTTTCCCATTCTCTAATATTTTAGACTTTCCAATCCACAGCTTTTAAGGATCTCTTTATCGATAATTCTCATAGATTGTCCGGAAGAAAGCTATTGAAAGAGTATGAGTTTCCATTGCAGCAGATGCTAGGAGATAGCTATTTGTGTATTTTGAATTTGACACCCTACCGGAGGGACAGAAGAAACATTCTATGAATGCGAAATAAAAATAAATCATTTTGGCATTTTGGTAAATTAATCTTTTCTTTTTTATTTCTTTCTTTTTTGAGGGCAATAAATAAAGGTTTTGGGGCTGTGAAGGATGTTTTAAAAAGAACAATTACACATATCAAGAAAATTTTAGGGTTAATTATATTAATGTGTACTTTGAAGTTATCGGTGTTTGGCAATTTGGATTTGAACTTTTAATTTTTTATAATAGGACTCTAGGTTTAAATACATGTTTTATTATGGTTTAATAGTTAACAAACATCAAGTAGTAGATGAAATCACCAAAGATTTTCTTGCACAAATGCACTTTAAATTTTTCGTTGGTTAGCAAGTTAGTCAATTTTTTTTAGATTTTGGCATTTCAAACTGTAATTGATATCATTTCTCGATTGAATTGAATTGTCAAAGAATTATAATATTCATGGTTCTAAATGCTAAAATTAAAAATTTGGAGCGTAACATGCGAACAATTTAAGGAGCATGAGGGCAATTCATCCAAAACTTTATCATGAATATGTTAATACATACCTATCAAAATACACACGTTAAAATTTTGTGGAATGTGTGCAACTGAAATTATTATTTTGTCCCCGACCTTATTACTCTAACATGCTTTTTAGCTATGAGAACTGACATTGAATTGTTTTTATTTTATTTATTTATTTATTTTTCACTATAGTCTACATGTATCATAGCCCTTTTCAAAGCACAGGCTTGTTTGTTTGCACTTTGCCTATTATGTTGTCTGTTTATTGAAAGCTGAGGAGATATCCGAACCAGTCAGTCTGTTATTTTATCTTTTAAAAAAAATTGAGTAAAAAATCAATTTTATTACGTGATATCTGATTGGACGGTAGCGAAATGATCGGTTTCACAAAATGTGTAGTGGACATATCTGTATAGAATAACTTCTTTACTCAAAGAGGAGTTTTCTTTTTCTGCAATAAAATTAAAATAAAAAAGATAGAAAACACATATTGCCCATTTCTCCTTTTTTTTTTTTTCCGACAATTTCGCATCCCATTCTCTTCAACACCGGAGTTCCTTGGCCTCAGATCGCCGGTGACATAGATCTATGCTCACTAATCCATTTCTGTCCCAATCCGCTAAAGATTTGCATTTCCTATCATGTCCTCGACTTCATATGATGTTGGACCTTCTCCAATCAACGTCAAATTTGCAAACGCCATATTGATGTTCAATTTGTCTTCAACAAGACGCTATTTATTCACAGCAAATTGAGACTGTTTATTAGACTCCATTTTACTTTTTTTTTTTAAGTTTTTTAATTTATAAAAAATTTCATAGCTTAAATTTGTAGTTTTCTATTTTTTATCCCAACTAAGCAATTACAAAGTTTTCAATAAAATTAATTATTTTTTGCTACCAAAAAAAATCTTTCATTTACGTCCCATATTTTTGTATTATCATGGTTAATTTATAAGGTGTAAAATTAATATGTAAATCCTTAAATGTCAATTACATAAATATAAAAACTTCAAATAATTAACCCGGCATTAATTAAAATTACATAATATTGAAAATTTAGTAATACAGTAACATAATGCAAAATACATATAACATAATTAGATTACACAAACTTGACCAACAATTTAATAATCCGGAAGATCTGTTCAAGAACCCAATATTATTGAAATATTGATCAATGTTGTTGTTGAGTTTTTTTTTTTTTTTTGTGTAATTCTATGTTGTTCAGCTTGAAAGTACTCATGTACAGACGGATTAGGGAAGGTATTCAAGTCTAGAAATAAAATTTTGTTTTATTCCTTCATTTCTTTGGGGGCCAAATTCTTCCTTTGGATCTTCATTTGTTCTTGCCTGTCCGAACCAGTCTTTTCCAACATCTCCATAAGTTGTTGGTTTCCTTCTTGGATGTTGTTAAAGGCATATGACATTTGTTCATCGGTTTTTCTTTTTAATTTATCTTTCTTCACCCCCACAGGTTGTTGAGATGAAATATCACCAAAACCTTCGTCATCTAAATTAAAAGAAAACGATGAAAACCCAGGAGATGACAATATGGGATATTCAAGAGTAGAATTATCTGATTGTGACAAGTTATAGGTCACATTTTGCCTTCTAACAACTTGTCTCCTGGTGGTGACATTAGCTTTAAATTTTTTAAAATTCTTAACCATGTTCCAAACATGATCAAATTTGAATCCTTTTTTAAACTTGGGTTTTAGCATGAACAACTCTTTTGCTCGATATAACTGTAAATTACTTTAAAAGTTTAATTTCAAAGCAATAGTCACAATATTTTCATCTGAAGCACCACTTAGGTTCATGTTCTCTACTTGTCTTACGTAGCCATTCAATTTCTTCATTTCAATGGTTATAGTTTTAATCCAAGAACTAGATTGAATGTTTACAATCTTTGGATATGGCATGCATATTTTGGTATATCGGACACTAACAATGATATTTATGAGTTGGAGTTATCCTATCTTTATTCTAATCTCGCTCAAGGTATTGCTCCTCCTGCTCGTTATGTCATTCAAGGTAAAGAGTATACAATGGGTTATTATTAGTTAATAGTATATACCCATAATGGTCCACTATTGTGCAAACAATTCACCAGCTGCAAGGTCAAAAGAAAAAGTTTTTTGCCATGAAACAAGAATCATGTAGAGAGGATGTAGAACATGCCTTTGGAGCACTCCATTCATGGTTTGCAATTGTGGCAGGACCAATACGTTTTTGGAGAAAAAAATGTGCTACATGACATAATGAAAATGTGCATTATTTTTCACAACATAATAATTGAGGATGAACGTGATCTTGTGTTAGACATGGTGCCCTTACAGAGCAAAATGTTGTAATATATTTTTGAAGACATTTTATCAATAAAGAATTTATTTATTATTCGCATACCAAATATTGTCTTCTTTACATTCATATTTGTTGAATGTATGATAAGCAAACAAACGTCTGAGACTATTGATCTAAACCTTTAAGAATCAGGCATATGGTAGATAGATTATGTAGAAGACATAATTTTTAAGGTGACGGTCTAAATCATAAGATTTACAATCGAAGGAATAAAGTTGGGAGCTTTATTCATGCAAAGATTGTTATGTTGTATATATCTCCAATGAGAGATGGTTTGTCTTGGCCATCAGAGGTGGACTCCGTGAGTAGAAATATTGGTGCATTGTCAAAGGTGACAATGTATTAGATCGAGACACAAAGTGGAATTGATTTAAATTACTAATTCTATCTAGGCAAATCAATTCACTTTAAATAATCGTATGTGTTATATCTTAATCCTAAAATGACTAATGGACCCGTTGTCTTGACTTATGTTTTTTGATGTACCAAAGGGTGACATCTAGATTTTATATTGGTACGTATATTGGTATGTTGAAAACATGACTCTTGATAGCATAAACTTGTTATTCATAGATACGGAATCTATAGCTCCTCTATAAAAGTTAATGATATCCTCTTGTATGAGTTATCCTGTAATTGGAAGACTAAAGCGCTCAACCATTTAAGTACATAGGTGTAACCAAATGGTATATTGTCTTTGGATAGTAAGTTTTTCGATGGTGAAATAATAGAACGTAAGAGAAAAATAATCGAAAAGGTAAGATATAATTTATAATTAAGCCGATTATAGATATCCTACGGGGATACAATACATTATGATATGTCATGAACACTTAGCTAATCCGGTTTCGTAATTTTATGTAGCTCAAGGGTGTAGTTTTAAGCTTTTAGTGGAGTAGCGTTAGAGTTGATAATTATAAAATATATATCTGAGATATTGTATTTTATAATTATCGAGAGCTTGAACTATATAAGTCCATCAGGTTTCTTTTGCTAGGTCACAATAAATCATGTAACGATATGGCATGCTTTTTCAATAAATTGGTGACTTATGTTAAATTATTAGATTGGCTAAAATTCAAGTTAATTAGATTTAATAATTCATTAGTTTGTCAGTCAAATTAATTTTGTAATTAATTCAAGATAAACATGTTGGTTAATTGGTTGAATTAGTTTGGTAAATTAGCTCAAGATAAAAATGTCAAATTATTGTGGATATATCTTATTTGTATGGATTCATCAGGTCTCTTTTGCTAGATCATAATAAATCATGTAACGATATGGCGTGCTTTTTCAATAAATTGGTGACTTATGTTAAATTATTAGATTGGCTAAAATTTGAGTTAATTAGATTTAATAATTCATTAGTTTGTCAGTCAAATTAATTTTGTAATTAATTCAAGATAAACATGTTGGTTTATCGGTTGAATTAGTTTGGTAAATTAGTTCAAGATAAACATATCGAATTATTGTGAATAATATCTTATTTGTATGGATTTATCTGTATATGACTATTTTAATCAGATAACTTTTCAATTAGGTCATTTGAATTAAAATTGAGGCTCTATAAGGAAAACCTAGAACTAATAAGATAAGAATTATTCAATTGGTTGAGTGGGGATCTATCTGATTAACCTGTGGAGTTCGAATGGGATCAAACTTGTATAACGCCCCGAAATTAATTAAATATTGTTAGTGAGTAAAATGGTAGATTAATGTGCCATAATGAGTATTTTTAACTTAATTTGAACATTTTGTGAAATTTCTAAAATTAATGTTGTTTTGATTATTTTGATATTTTTAAATACTGTGAATTATTTTTATTTGTTATTTTAAATTTTGAAACAAAACAATTTGTCAAATGACCAATAGGTCCCCTGAAGGAAAACTATGTGTGGGACATGGTTTCCCTTCTCATAGTGCTCTCTTTCCCTCTATTTATTCTCATTCTCTCCCTCTCCTTCACTCAACTCTCTCTCACTCACTCTCTCGTTATCTCCCTCTCTTCCTCTGTCTCTCTTTCTCTCTCTTCTTCTCTCAAAAATTTTTAAATCAAAATCAATCTCATGCTTTCAGTTAGTGGATTAAAGGCTCGGGAATGCGATTTAGCAACCATAACTTCGATTCAAAGCTTCGATTCGAGGTTAGATTCAAAATTTCTAAACTTTTCTAAATTTTTTAAATTTCTTAGCATTTTGAAATTTAAGTTTTCCTAAGCTTAGAAAACCACCAATCTCGGTTAGAGAAACTTAGAACATCTAGAATCTAAGCTTTGTTTGGTCAAAAATGGATTTAAATTAAGATTTTCTATTTTTCTCCATTTTTCTTCACTTTTTGGATTTTTCAAAAAATTCTTGTCCAAATCTTGTTTTAATGTATTAAAAAGTAATCTACTATGTTTTTCTATCAACCATGATCATTATTCGTGCCTGGGATTTGAGAAATTAGTTTGAAATTGAAGATTTGGGCTTGGGAGGCCGAGAACCCATGCTTGAAAAATTCTAAAATTTTTTCAAATCGGCAGGCCAAACTCCATGTTCGGTAGGCCGGATTCATGAGTTCGGCAGGTTGGATTCATATGACCGACAGGCCAAACCTAAAAAAGTTTGGCCGACCGAACCTGGACTTCTGGCAGGCTGAACTGCACAGTTTGGCCGGCCGAATAGGGTGACCGGCAGGCCGACTGGACAAGGTGAAATTTTGTTATTTTTCATCCGTTTTCACTATTTTAAACCCCAATTGAGATTCTGACTTTGTAAAATGTTTTATAAACTTAAATGGCACACTAGGACACCATGAGATACTTTAATGACATAGAATATCTTAAGTTAGATACTGATAGACTTAGTTATTATACATTTACGGTTGTTCGTGATTCCGTAGAGCTGACGTGTAGTGGACCGGGATTATGGTATGGGACACCATCACGAGTATTGAAGTAAGACTTCTACCCTCTCATTGGTGACTTAGTTTTAAAAATGATGTTGGCCCAAAAAGGATTTTCATTAAAAATATTTTCAATGATTGTTTGAGAAGGGATTTCATTGACTGTTTTTATAAACAGTAGACTGAGGAGATTTTTATAATAAACCTCATAATGAATGTAAATGAGAATACTTAGTAAAAAGAGATTTTAATAATTATAGAAAGATATGTATATATATATATATATATATTTTAGGACATGATGCCATATCAGAGATCGGGTCGTGTAGTAAGCGACCTTGGGGCAGGTCCCGAAACTTAGTTGGGCCACTTCAGTGGTGAATATTATGGTTTGCCCGGAAAAGATAAAAGGTACTTTTTAGATGAACCGTTTTTAATAAAATCTATTTAAATGAATTTATTTATTTGACTTTATTTCCTAAGGTGAAGTTTTATTTAAATTATTTATCTATTTTAAGATATAGTCCTGCTAAGCCTTTCGCTCACCCTTTTATTTGTTTTAAAATCTTTCCCCCTCTAGGTGGAGTTCAGCTTAGGATTAGAGAGAAGTCTACAGACAGGACATTCAAACAGGAGAGGAATCAAGTAGGTTATTTGAGTAGTAAAATCAAGGCATGTATTATTTAACTTTTCTCTTTACTTTGGACTATGACTGTAATTTAATATTGTCAGTACTATGTGTGTGCGCAAAATGTGGGTCAGTGGGACCCATTTTCGTTTCACCTTATTTCCTAATTAATATTTCCTTATTGTTTAATTTGTTCTTCTTATTTGCTTAAAGATTATAATTGGTCGCTTTTAAAAAGGGTTTTAAAATTATCACTTTTTCATAGATAATTTCTTAATTCTTAAAACCATGTTTTAACAAAGTTTCTACTTAATTAACTTAAATTAAATCGCCACGTCACCTCCCGTACTCCAAGGCGTGACAACTTAGTCACCACGACGGCGTGATCGATCGTGTCTTTGTATCATAGTCAACTACGGCAGGTAAAATCAGATTATGCATTTTTAAAGCGTTTTCACTTTAAAGTTGATCCAGATTTGAATTTTGAGGCCTTACCTGATAATGATTAACTTGAGGTCCGACCTCTATAAATAAAGAGTGAGACTTCTCAATTGTTTAGCTCAGTTGAGAAATTAAGAGTGAGTGCTCTAGTGAGAGAACTCTAAAAACTCCCTAAGAGCTATTGTTCACAAATCATGAACCTTACTTATGGGTTTTCTCAATTGGTTGGAAGGAGAGTCACTGGGAAGAGCTATATGATTTGTGCTCACACACACTTTAATCGTGGATAGAGAATAACAAAAAAAAACTAGTTGATTGAGGCTCTTTTGGAACGTTCTTTTCTTCACAGATTGCAAAAGCTCTTCGAAATACAAAGTTAGTAAAATTTGGTTATTTTATCCATATAATGTTTCAAACTTGTGTTTTGAAAAATACTCTAATTAAAATTTTTAAATTACCGTTGTGTACATGCTTTCCAACATCTTGATGCACCAATTGAAGATGCAAGGGTAGTACCGACTCCAAAAGTTGAAATGGTGGTAGATGAAATACAAGATTTCAACAATTACTTGCTCGACATATACAATCAAGGATACAGACACTCGCATTGCGCTTCGTAATGCATTAATTGATCATTTGTGGGAGGAGTATTCAAATTCGTAGGTTAAATGAACACAAATATATTATTTTCACTTTTGTGTTTATGTTTAATTATAATTTGTAATGTTTGGTTCATATTTTTCTTAATGTAATTTCATTTTTTAAGTAATATATTAGTAGTTAATGGGTATTTTAGTTATTAAAATTTAATTTATTAGTCTATTAGTTTTTATGACTTTGTTAAATAATAAAACATATTATTACATCAAAACGAAAAAAAAGGTTGCACTAGGGCATAATTGGTGAAATAAATATTTAGTAGGGAATTAATAAAAAATAATATAAAAATAAGATAAAATAGAATATACAGGGAATATTTTTTTTTTTTTGTTAAAAATGGTGAATGACTTAAAATGAAGTTACTGTTTGATGTGACAATTACATCATTTTTGGTGTTATAGGTTGGAGATGCCCCGATCCATGAATGACCAAACCACTACTCTCTCAAAATTTGGAAAAAATTGTTGAGGATCTATCTCTTGAGCTTCTGCGAATCTCTTTCCTTTGTAAGTTGGTATTCAATTCTTTTCCATTTCGTTGGCTTTGAACTTCACTTTCATCTATCTCAGTCGGCCCTCATTATATTCTCAAATCAATATAATTGCTTTCGAATTTGATTCTGCTAAGTCGTTGGACACTTTAATTCGAACTAAGGTTTTAAGTTTAAGAACTATAATAAAGCTTTACTTTGCAACAACTTTTTGTATTTTGTTATAACATGTAAAAGCTTTACATTGTAGTTAGTTTTAATTAATTACTTCCAATTAAAGTGTCAAATAGAAGCTTAGTTTTGACAACTCATTCAAATCAATGTAGTTGCTATCAATTTGATTCTTAATCTTGATAGTTCACTATTCTTTGTTTTAATTGTGCTAATTGCAAGGTATTGGCAATTGGAGTGCTATTGTAGTGTGTTTTTTCTTTTCTTTTAGATGTTGGAAATTACATACAAGCATTTATTTTCCTGGTAAAATTGTCATATTTGGGTGAAACAATTTACAACTGGGGAGGAGGTAATGGAGATGCAATTAGTTAACCAACGAGAAAATAAAGTTTGATAATTGTACAAGTTTAGCATGTGTAGGTGGGATTTTCTTTGATCTAATAGATTAGATCTACTAGTTTCATTTTCTTAAGCTGATTGTGGGTGGTCCGGCTTCTCTCCCTAGATTTTTAAGGTGTTAGGCAAAATAAGTTAAAACCATAATTAGAGCCAATTATAATTAAAAACATTGTAATATATAAGAGTTTTATATTATACTAATTTTTTGTTTTTTATTATAACATATAAGAGCTTTTCATTGTTTGAGTTAAAACTTAGTTTTGACTTACTTTGTCAAACACTTTGTATACTTGTTTATTAGATTTCTGTGGGTGTTTCAAAAAGCGATGAAATATCGGAGACTCTTTTTTCTTCTCAAATATATATTGACCAAACTAACTTTACTTGTTAATATATAAAAACGTTTTCTTTCTTCAAAATGAAAAATATCCTCTGAAACCAATTATAAGGGGTGCTTGTTTCCTCCAGTTTGGTGGTCGTTTTAATGTTGATGTTTTGTTTCTCGGCAAAATAAAAGACGTGGTTACCCATTTTTCGCTTAAATTTGTGTGTCTTCCCCATGAGAGCTTGCTTTGCAGGGTGTTATGTGTCTACGGTGTGTTTGGTGGCCTTTGTACTGTAATGTCGTGGCTCTTAATCAATCAGATTTTTTTTTTTTATCAATTATAGAGGTTAATTTTAAAAAGAGCTATATGTGTGTTTGTTTCTTGGCTTCTCATTTTTCGGAGCATTTATTAGATTGTACGGATAGAATTGGTGTCATTCAAAAGTTATGTCATAGTATTACATTATCATTTTATATTTATATTTTTATTTGTCAGAATGAAAAAAAAAAAAAAGGATGCTTGGTATGCAACACTTGGTTCGTTGTTTCTAGATGTTTCTCACATGCAAAATTCCCAAGATGATGCATTCGGCAGAGTTTATATTTTCAGGTTCCCTTTTGCTATATATGTATATATGTATATTTTAAATTTGGTATCGGATATAATCTGGCACTGATGTGTGTGATAAATTAGGCAAACCTTTTCATATGTACGAAGATGTAATTAGGTAGGGCACTGTGGATTACGGATTGACAAGGTTAGGGCCTAAAGAGATGGACAATATCAAATTATAAATCAAGGGTAAAAATGTAACTCTAATGGAATATAGAAGTAAGAAAATGAATAAAATATGTTTTTAACCCCTCATAAACAACAAGGTACATAAAGTAGAAGAATCGGTGAATGAAAGCATAACAATATGTAACTTTATCTAATTAAATTGGTGATACTATGCATTTATTTGAGACGTAATCACAAAAAATATAATTATGAAGTATTTAAATGTAAACATTCATTTATTTATTTTTTTAAAATAAAGCAAACTAATAATTATCCAAGAAATTTATTTCTACAACTCCTTCTCATTTCGATTATTAAAGGGATGTTTGGAAGGTGGTGGGAACAAGTGGTGAGAACTACTTTTGCTGTAGTATGTGAGAGCTTTACACTGTAGTAATTTTTTTTATTATTACTGTAGCATGTGAGAGCTTTATACTGTTTATAACTGAGTTTGTGGTAGGAACCGCAGTTCCCACCACTTTGCCAAACACCCGGTAAAACGTGTTAGCAATGGTTGTTAATCAGTTGTCCAAACGAAAGCAATAAAATTAAGAATTTGCCATTAGTATAGTTTTTAATGAGTTGTACAAACAAAATTTTACCATTTTCCTTATTTCACCAATGATCAGATTTTATAACAAATTTCATTTTTTGAGAAATTAAACTCTCAAACTCAAAGATAATTTTTCAAATTTTTTATCTTGAAAACAAAGGCTAATGCTTCTATATCTTTGCTTTTCCTCCCT
This sequence comes from Artocarpus hirsutus, assembly GCA_946598075.1. NCBI lineage: Eukaryota > Viridiplantae > Streptophyta > Magnoliopsida > Rosales > Moraceae > Artocarpus > Artocarpus hirsutus. The sequence goes on along the minus strand of CAMOHE010048972.1, from coordinate 69,986 downwards.
TCTAACGTGATGCATCATGGCATCTACAAATCAAAGCAACACCAAACAAAATTAATTTGAAATTTCACTCCTCTTTTGCAGACGAACTAACTATTTCTCTCTTAGGTCATACTGACAACAACCTAGAGCCATAAATCCCAAAACGCACCAAAAAACATAAAAGTTTTCTTGTCTTCCATGGCAGATTCTAATTCCAAACGAGTATATCCCAAGGATATCCCTTCATAATCCTATCGGTAGCTTTGCCGGCGACAAGAGCTTGTACTTCATGCTGCTACTGCCCAATTGCTCGTAAAGTTCCACAACTAATTGGATCCATCTCATTGGAGCTCTGACAATGGAGATCGTCTTTGACCATCGAAAGCAAAAAGATTTACTGACCTTTGAAACGAAATGAAGATGCAGCTAAAATCCATGATGAATCGCAATGACAAAGAAACAGACGAAGTTAGACTGCCGAATTGGGGAAGAATTCTCTTCTCTAAAGAAACACGTTAAACAAATTAAAACTAGGATAAGAAGAAGAAAAAAAGACTACATAAACGATGCAAACGACAGTCAGTTTAATAGTCTACATTTTTTAATATATTAGTTATATTTTCGCAGGTTTTTTAATGCCTTTGCATGTGCCTATTTCTACTGTCTTTTCTTTGGCTTACCTCTCTTTAAAACACGTCCATTTGATCTCCATCCTCGATTAAAATAGATGTCCGAATGGCATCCGGTATCAGGCTTAAAACTATATATATATATTTATTTATATATACACACGTCCGTACGAGTGTCCCACCTTTTTTTTTTTTTTTTTTTAATTTTCCCTCTTTTACGCGGGAGTATGGATTAAGAAAAAGGGTCATCATATCAACGACCCCGTATGTTTTACTGATTCTGGACCATTGAATCTTGTTCCAAACGTTCCTATAACGTGCATGAGTGGAAAAAGAACAAGAGAACACTTAGTGCCCCACCATCAGCTAATTTTCCCATATTCTTGTAAGTTGTGATGAGGATTTCACACTAGGAAACATTCAAATTTCACTCACTATCTCGTCTGTCTATATTTTTGTTGGATAAGTTTGCGCTAATTGTCCCTACAAATGTCCAACCTCTCGCTGTAGCGTTTTAGCCGCTGATGTAGCAAAAATAAAGCGCATCAAACGTCGAAAGTGCTTGTTTTTTAAATGGTAGGTTTGGTTGGTTTGGAAGTAAAATACACCAACTAAATAAAAATAAAATAATAATAATAATAATAATAAAGTTGGAAAAGTGAAGGAAATATCAGTTTTAGAGGTACGAATTAAAATTAATGCCAGGCATATGTAAATTGTTTACTAGGGGGTTGTTTTTTGAGTACTTTTGGTACTCAATGGATTTAAATTTAGATTCGAGTATCAAGAATCATTTGAATTCATGTTTATTTCCTCCAAAATCCGAATCCTTTGAATATCAAGAATTCAAGTTTTCAGAGTTCTGTTTCCCCCTAAACTTTTGATACTCGAATATTTCTACTACAGTAAAAATTAAAATTTTATCTCTTATATTTAAGAAAAAAAATCATAATTTGTTCGTTTGACATTAAATTGAAATGATTCTTTTTTCATCATATTCCTAGTGAAGAGAAGAATAAATTAATATCTATATTGCATCCAAACGTCATTTTGGATAATAATTTAAATCACTAACTTAAATCATAATTTAAATTACACTTACTTAAATCAAATCACACTAACTTAAACATCAGATTTGATGTAAATCAAATATTTTACCCACATAAAATGTCAAAGACACCTTCTTCTTTTTTCCACTGTTCTCTCTCTGTCATGCGACAGACCTGCCCCCGTCCTCACAGTCAACGTCCATTGTCGCCCGTCATAGGGTTGCCAAGAGCTCAAGATTGAAGGAGAATGAAGCCCGTCGCCAGTTGAAGCGTTCCAGAGAGCAAAGCCCGTCGGCAGCATCGTAGCATTTCGAGATTGAAGCTTGTTGCAACGTCGCAACGTCGCCGAGATCAAAGCTCATCGCAACCTTGCCAAGATTGAAGAATGAAGCCCGTCGTCTCGCCTATCACGTTGTCGATTGTAGTTCGTTGCAGCGTCGTCGAGATCCAAAATCCAAAACCGTGGTCGCGAGAGAGAGGAGAAGGAAAGACAATGAGAGAGAATAGAGAGATAGAAGAGATAGAGATGAGGAGAGGTGAGAGAGAGGAGATGGAAACGGGAAAGAGGAGAGAGACAGGGAAGCGAGAGAAAGAAGAAAAAAAACTGGCATTTGTTAATATTTTAAAACATATATTACAATTTGCTATAAACAATTTTTAAAATCTGACATTTGATGTTATTTCCCAACAAAAAAATTTGAACAGTTTGGAGAAAAATCAAGTCAAACTAAACTACTAATATTGATTTGGTCAGTTTATGCTTAATTAAAAAAAATCACATTTGAACAAACAAGCAAAGTTTTTCATAGGATTTTAAAATATGTATTTATCTCCAACATGACAACAGTAAAATATTTTAAAATTTTTCATCCATAAAAATAATATTAAAAAATATTTAGCGTTGGAGGGTCACTTTACTATTTCAAAATATACAATAATAACCAATAGAGGTCATTTAAAAAAAATATAAAATATAAAATTTTCATATATGCTTTTTTATTTTTAGATTATTGGTTAGTTTTTATGGGGGTAAAAACACCAAACCAATACTCAAACCGACTAAAAATAATACTAGCCAAAACCGACAAAAACTAACTAATATTTTTAACAGACAAAAACTACCCAGTAACAATAGTTTGATTTAATTTTGGTTTATCAGTTTTTTTAACACCCTTGATTTAATTAAAATTTGAATAAATTAATAATGTAAGAAATATTGAAAATCTCGTAACTTTTTTCTATACTATTTATTTTTTATTTTTATTTTTTATTTGTCGACCCTTTTGTTTTACTTGCACTTTCTAAACAAAGTATGGCAAAGAAAACAAAATAGAAAACCAAAACCAAAACGATGTGAAGTTGTAAACCCACTCTGTAACTCACGTAGAAGTAGGTGCTTTCTATGTAGATACTTAGTGAAATAATGCATATTTTTAAATGTTAATTTTGATCAAATTTAAATTAAAATAAAAAATACATATATACCAATTTATAGTCTATGATAATTTTTTTGAACTTTCTATGATACAGATTTAAATATAAAAAATGAAACCATACGAGTAGGTATTTAAACTCTTCATGAAATATCCAAATGCATATCTAAAAGCGATACAAAGCAAAATAGATTTTGCTATTTTGTACAGTAGGATGTTCCAAAACATATTCCGCACTAAACGACAACAATGGTGTAATATAAAGCACTTTTTCAAAAAATAAGTAAATAAATAATCACCAAACAAATTCCAGAGTCAGGTTGTTGTACTGTCACACTAATAATTCTAGGTTGAATTGTATGTCAAAAATTCTAATTAATAGATTTTTTATTGTTTTTGTTTTTAAATAAATTGAAACAATATTTGCATTATTCCTTGTCCCAGCCTCCTACTAGACACGACTATTGTCTTCGTCTCGGACCCCAGCACAGTCTTAAAAAGATTATTACACATGTTTATTAATATAGTCTTTTAAGTCCAATACATAGATTATTTTCAGCAGTTGATATCAAAGTATTTTTATTTTATTTTATGTTTGAATATTGAATTAAATTAATAGTTCGTTTGAAAAATCAATTAAAATATATGTTTTAAGTTTGAGAACTGTAGCATATGAGAGTTTTATATTATAGATGTTTTTTGCTTTTTACCGTGGTTGTCGAAAGCTTTACATTGTTCACAGTTAGAACTGATAAGTTGAAACATGTGTTTCAAACAGAGAATAAATATAAGTGTTGCACAATAATGTATTATTTTAAAATAATATAATATAGTGTTAATAATGCGTATGAAACATACCCTAAGGTTATTAATGTAGATCATATTATCGAAATTTCACCACGTATAACAACTATATACACAAACCAATGGATGCTACTATGGATCAAGGAGAAGATCATTAAAATTGGTAGAGTTTGATTGAGTACTTTTAAAACAAAAACATAGTTATAAGTGTCGTGCATTAGACCTTATTCTGGTAAGAGGAAAATATACAAAATGAAAAATAAACAAGAACACACACAAATTTATAGTGGTTCACCATCAACGTGAGTATTTCATTTATTTTTAGCCACTACAAAAATTTACAATATAATGAAAAAACAGCTTAATAGAGAAAATTGTGCAACACTCTTTCTCTAAAGTTTTTTTTAGCCTCTCTATTTTTTTGCATTACACAAACAAGTTCTAGCATGTCCTATTTGTAAGAGTATACAAAAAAAGAGGTGATCAGTTTACCAAAAGTAGAGATCAATCCTCATAATTTTTTGCGTAGGGTGATAAATCATGAAGACCATAAATTAGGCTGATCCACACTACTTAACAATAAGACATAAGACCTCATGTTTGTAGTAAGATTAGATCTAATGAGGCAATGGAGTATGTGACTAGTGCAGAGAAAAGTCGTACATATCGTGCTTGTTTATTCATGATGGTTACTAATTAAACGTTGACAATCTACCCCTAATTAAAAATTAATAATATGACTTCCGGATGTGTACCAACTAGATCTGTGACAAGTGTTCTTTGAAAAAATGGGCAGATTAGTATAGATCGTCACCTACATCTAAGAATCTTTTAAAGCTAGCTAGCTCTATAAATGACTTGTCCGTTGTCACATACAAATATTCTTCTCCAGCAAAATATACTTGATCCTCGGTTCTTCATGAATAATCATCCTCCACCACCAAATGTAAAAACAAGAGATACAACTTTATATTTATTTTGCACAACAACACCGAAAATGTGTTACACTGATCTAAAATAACTATATTTTTGTTCTTATACATTTCTAAATTTACTGTTACAGAAAATAAATTTCACATCATACCTCCTATTTTTACACATTGGAATGCAAAAATAGTTCTTGAGGTGGATCCAGAAATTGGCCTATATATACGTGTATTCTTTCGACTAGGATAAGATATACCCTACTTTTGTTGGTGGATTAGGAAAAGACACCTTAGGACAATAATTGAGGATGGCAAAGAAAAGTGGGGTAAATGTGTGCATCAATTGCAAGCCACGTTTTCCCCGACAGGGAATCCCAAAAAGCCGAGGCCAACGTTACATGCGTGGAAGTTTATGTATAACCTTAGAGTCAACAACTTTCATATTGTTCCCTATAAAGTCTAGGAATCCAACTTACAAAGTAAAAGATCCTCGCGAATCACTCTCCATCTTGTTTCTTCCTTTGCTTAAACATAATAATTTTTTTCCTTTTTTTTTTTTTTTTTGGAAATTGCTTGGTAAAATGAGGAGAGGAATTATGGACATGTATCATGATCAGCATTAGAAATTTTTGGGTAGGGATACTAAGAAAGGGTGTTGTTCGCATTATTAACCCCAAAATTCTGAGTAGTGTGCCGACATAAACAGGCTCGATACATGAACCCAAGCCATACTCGGAGAACTCACGTGAGTTGTGGTTTGGTAGGCCATAAGTAAGCAAAAGAACTTGTTCATTTTAGCCCAATCTAATTCTAATCCCACTTGGGAGATTCAATTAATTGGGTTTTAATGATCAAGTGATAAGAAATCAACTCAATAGTCCCTTTTCCACCCTTAAAAATCACACATGAGAAAGCCCAAACTGATAAGACCATAAATTGGCTAAAATGCCAAGAAAGTTCCTTAAAAATACTAAAAAGCTGTAAAATAAGGTCAGACTTTATGCCCGCGATTACTCCTTGGAGCACCTCTGACACACCTAGTCCAAAAGCCCCTGTAGCTACACTCTAAGGGAGAGCTCTGGACAAGTTAGACTCCAACTACAAGATAAAATTCCTGGGAGTGGACTGACACCCCTCAGCACCCCGAAGATAACAAGTTCAACACTAGTCAATCTGACAAACTCTAATCCAGGTCTAGAAAACTAAAGAGGGGGCTTGAACAGCTTAAAAAGTGGATTTTTGTCCTCAAATTATGTCATTTTCAGCAAGACAAAAAGCCAAGCTTAGAAAGCCACCTGATGAATTTGCTCTGAGGAGAAACTCCAGCTACAAGTTTGACCTTGACACAGCTTCTCCATTCATTTTGACATGCCATGATCATTCTAATTTCTTCATCAATCAAACTCTAGCCATTTTTCCCTCATTTTCTCTCTTTGGTTTTCTTTTCAAGTCTGCAACCTTTGCACTTAGGAGCCTTCTCTAAGGTTTGTGCCCTTGAAGCCTCACTGCTATGTGAGAGCCTTCAATAGGTCTATGCCTTTCAGGCAATAATTGCTCTTAGAGTCCTTTTGGGACTTTCTTTGGGACATTTCTATGGCGCACTATGATATCTACACTACTACAAATTGTGGATTCCACGACAATTTGTAACTGTTGTAGAAAAATTTCACAACGGTTAAAAAACCATCGTAAAAATTTTATTTGTGGTACGACATAGAGTTTTCATGACGGTTTTTTACCATCGTGTAATATAAAAATTGACGAGGGAAGGGATTGTAATGTAGTAATTTTTCACGACGGCTTCTTAAAAAACTGTCGTGGAAGCTTTATGATTCCATGACGGTTTTTCAAGACACCGTCGTGAAATGTCGATTTTTCACGACGGTTTTTTAAAAAACTATCGTGAAAAATTTGTATTCCCCTAAAAAAAAATCTCCAAACTTGTGGTGGGTATCACAATAATACTTAGGGATCACAAACACATAAAAAGTAACCTATTCTCATACCAAAATGCTAAATGTTGTTCAAAGTTCTTTTAAACACTAAATACAAGTAACACATGCTAAATGGCAAAAAACAAATTAATATAACT